>JAQFYM010002920.1:0-20827 GCA_034694785.1 Agrenia bidenticulata | reverse complement strand
TGAACCTGGAGGGATATTATCAGAAGTTTTCTACAAACGAACGGGCCTTTCGTAGCTGCTTGGAGTAGGTTTTTTAATCACTACCAACGATTGCCGTTATCTACACAGCCTAGAGCAGTTCTCAATGTAATCCATCCCAGTATTATAGCAACTAATTGGGATAAAATGGGATAAATTGTGATGCATGGGATTAAATCTATCCTCACAAGTCTATAAAGTTTCAAATTACGTGAAACCTCATATCAATATCAATTTGGCTCAACCTGTCAAGTCAAACTGTCAAACCCAATTACTCTCCTTGATTGATGGATCTCAATTCAAAGAACAATCAAATGTTAATGTACTGAAAAATAAAAATTTCAGCTTGCAGTCGATAGGCCCAACCTGCCCAACTATTAATTCCAACTTCTCTTATCCAGATCCATTCTGCACGACCTTTTTTTTCTTATTTTTCAAGACCAAGGTCAAGTTTTTGACCTATTACTCATCTATGTATATAACAGCTCAAAAAGTTCAAATCAAAATGTTATTCCATGCACTAAAGTCAATTAGGAACCCAAACGTGCAATTCCCAAGGACTCTGTCATCTCAGCCTCAGGTAGCCGTGTATTTTTACAACCCCCAAGTTCTCAGAACAATCAAGTTCAAAACTTGCGAGATGGTTTTAACCCGTTTTGTAAAATACAACAACACAACGTGGGAATATCACAAGGTTCGTTTTTAACTACTTTTAACCACTTTACCTCAATCTACTAGTGACTTTAAATGGTTTAAACCAACAATGGGGGATTTTAAGCAGGTTTAAAAAAAACAATTAAAACCACACAAGTATGTACTACTAATCTAATTAATTAATTAGGGACTCAAATAAGTAATTAGAAAGGAGAGTAGCATAGGCCTTAATTATAAGTTTAACGGTATTGGACAAGATTGATATTTATTTTTTTATGTTTTCAAAGACAAGTTGGCAAGGTTCTTGGTTTTGAGTTGGAAGTTGGACTCTGAGCTTTGTGGGATAAATAACTGCAGTCTTTCTCATCTTTTTCTGGGGTTATCAAGTCATTTCATTTATGAGCTTGTCTACTATCCATTCTAGTGCCCTTTTGGACCATATATATCTAAATCATTTAGTAACATTTACACACATATATATATAGTGACTTTAAAACTAAATAAACCAGCTCACTCCTCTCCTCAGTTCAGTTGAGAGTGGAACTTAGAACGATCCAGAGGTGGATACACAGAGACAAAAGCCATTAAATTATTACTCAGTCTTTTATCAATTTACATATCTAAACGACTTTTACTACTTGCATAATAATTAAATAAAATGGCCTTAACTCAAGAGAAGCTCGTGGAAAACCTGGAGAACTTGACAACCTACACGGTCAACTTTCCCTGCCTAATCAAGGAAGCTCTGGACAGATCTATGATCAACCGGGCTGAAAAAGATGTCATTGTAAGTCCTCATTCACATACAGTATAAATAGTTTTCAAAAAATAGTTACAAGGCCAACCAAGCTAATCTCACTATGAGGGGAATTTAGTACCAAAACGCCCAGTAGCTTTAAAACATACTTTAATTTCAAAAATCCTGTCTAAACCCTTGGGTACAATTTCCAAGCATCTTGTAAAAATATGCAAATACATCCCATTTTCTTAACATATGCAAATAGATACATTTCCTAAAAATATGCAAATATATGCCAAACAGAAAAGCGGGACAAGGTTATTTTTTCCAAGACACTGAGCTGTCTTTTATATTTAAATCAAGACTCTCTTATAATGATTAAAAAAAGACCCACTCTGCCACATCTGATGATCTGTCAATTTTCACTTCCAGCTCCGCAAGTACAAGTCCGTGTATGACAAACTCACGACCTTCTATCTGCTCGTGAGTAGCAAAGGAGCTCAAGTCCTGGACAAGCTTCCACAGCTCCTGGAACAGACTGGAAATGAAGCTGCAGGGAATTTCTTGAAAGCCCAGGATGTCCTTCTCAACCCCGAGGATGACCTTCACCAAAGGCATATTGTGGACAACTTGGAGAGACTCTGCAGTCACACCATGAACCTCAACTTTCTCCTCTGCTTTGCCACCGGTCTTGAGCTCATTTGTGGCAAGGAGAGGGAGATCATCGTAAGATCCTTTTTTAAACTCTTTTCTTAGCATTTAAAAGGATAACATCTTATCAAACTTATCCCCAGTACCAATTACAATCGTGTGATACTAACTTACTTAGCTCTCACAGCTTTTCCCCATCTTCAATCTAGTTTCACATTTACAATCTCTCTCATGCCCTTCCAAAGCATTTTTTTTTCTCACCTTCATGGTCAATGCCATAGACAGGGTTTTCTTGTGCCCCAGAGGCAAATAGCCCCTTTGCCCCTTTTTGGACAGGATTGTCATAATTCATCCCCACCCCTTTTGGACAAGACTGTCCCTTGTCCCCTTTTACAAACTATCCCTTGCCAATACTTTGCCAATTTTTGGACTAGACTGTCCCTGCCCCAACTTCCTTTAAGACAAGATTTTTACCCGGCCAAGGTCAATATTGATGACTGGGAAATCTCAAGTACTACATATGTTAAACAGACACAAAC
Source organism: Agrenia bidenticulata (assembly GCA_034694785.1). NCBI lineage: Eukaryota > Metazoa > Arthropoda > Collembola > Entomobryomorpha > Isotomidae > Agrenia > Agrenia bidenticulata. Next base: position 18,226 of record JAQFYM010002920.1, on the reverse strand, counting down.
AACATCCCGTGAATTGGACAAGAGCCCAAATTGTTCAAAGATGTAAATGTTTTAAAACCAATAGAGATAAAATACGCCGTGTTACCACTGCCAGCTAATTTATTCATACAAGACAACCCTCCTAAGAAATGAGAGTTCAATTTAAAAAAATCCTTTTGTTTTTAAACAGGCGGAACAATGTTCATCGGAAACAGAGCAGCTCGCAGCGTTCTACTCCCTAGTCTCGACGAAGGGGGCCGAAGGGTACGAGAAGCTTATCCAAGTGCTCAGTATGACCCACAATCATTGGGCCTTGGAAGTCCTTGAGTACCAGGAGGACTCTGAAAACTGAATCTCATTATTAGAATATTTATTGACACAAACCTCTTTATACGCACACTCTAGACTTAGGGATTATTTTTATTTCCAAAAGTTTAATAAAATGTATTAAATTCTTTAAAAAAAACACGAGATGGATATCCGCATTAAAATATCCCCCTAAGAAGAAAGATTTATTTTATTTGTGCACATGGGGCTCTAAAATTGGAATCCCAGTACCTCATTTATATTCCCTTGCAAAATCACAAGGGGCTGGAGTTCAGTAATTCCATTTCCTAAACCTTTTACAAAGACGCAAAAGAAAAAATCCACATTGACAAGTTGACAAGTGACAGGAAGGATATGGATGGCAGAGGGGGCCAAATACGACATCTCTAATTTAAACTAGCTTTACAAAAGGATTTTTCCTTTACAAGATTTACCTTAAAGAGTTCAAAGTTCAGAAAATATTTATTTTAACCCAATCGTTTATAGTCTGAGCAGAAAAAAAATCTATTCATTTTAACCTGTCGCTCCAGATCACTTCCTGCACAGTCCCATCCAATTTATTCATAAACAAATAAAATCACTTTTTAAATCCATACTTTTTTCACTCTAGCCCCCCCCCCACCAAAGCATATAATATAATTCGACAAGATTCATAATTTGAGCAGTTTCATAACTGTTGACTGTGTCTGACAATCCCTGTGCCTCTTCCAGGATCGACACTAAACTCCTCATTTGCAGATTAAAGTCTTCCCAGCAAAGGGTTTTTCCCACCGTACATAATCGGGCTGAGTTAAATACCCTCCATGGGGCAAATATAAATGATCAAAGCAGAGGGGACCATGTGCCGGATGTGATTGTCAGCGTCCTTGAACTTTCTTGAAAAATGTCGACATTCAACAAGGACCCTTGAAAGATTTCCTTAGAGATTCCAAACTCTGTGAACTAGTCCCCGTGTCTCAACTTTTAAAAGGCAGAGACTGTACTATCTCAATCCTATGTACCCAGGATCCTATCTAACCAGATCAACCAAATCCCTATTGAATAAAAAATAGATAGAGTTATACTATGAATTAATTTGAATGCTCGTTTCATCTTTGAATTGGATCGTTAGCCGATTTCGGATAGACTCAAATTCAAAAGGATTTCCGACAACGTCTGACTATTTAGTGACACACGGTTCCACCGATTCTTTTCATAAACAAGAAGATCCACGCTTCCCTTTCATCTTTTAAGTTGATTGTTGGCCCATAGCAGATCTGAGGATTTCTCACAATTGTTTCTAGCACCACAAGCACGAGAAGGAAATTTCTAAGGGCCCTTCACAACAACAACCTCCTATTCACAGTTATAAGCAGGTGATAATAATCTACCTCTTCCGAGATGTGAATTTAAGCATGATCGGAATTTGAATAACATAATCCAGTTCAAGCCCCTCAGTCCTCCTCAAAGACATCAGATGAAGGGACTTTCTGGAAGAAAGGGACTATTGATCCACTCTACTATATGCTGGGGCTTTCTATAACCCCCACCGCCCACGTACAGGTAAGAGACGCTCCCAAGGCTGTGCTGACCATTAAAGGTCAATTCTGAGGTCATGAAGTACTTGGGAAATAAGGAGACAGACTTTTGCGAGGACGAGTATAGAAATACATTTACTTTTACACCAAATATTATATCATTAGTTACAATTCGTAACGGTTAAAATTAATTAAAACTGTTTAAAAAGTTTATCTCCGAGTCTTGATAAACGATTGATGGAGGATCACGATAAGCTTACGTGCTTTTGACTTTTGGCATAATTCTTATTAGTGAACAAGTATGTCCACTATGTCCTAACCGGAAGGAAGTATTGCTGGATATTTGAACGGAAGTATTTGTCGAGTATTTGTCAGAGGCCTCAAGTCTCAAGGGATAGATAAAATCTAAGTATTAAATTCCCGATTGTCCTCACCATGTTGTACAAATAAATCTTGTTCCTTCTGAGGTAATTGAGTACTTTGAAAACTTCACAAGTTGGAAAACAATAAAAAATCAAGTCTCTTTTTGGCATTTTACACGAATCTCTACTCTCAAGAATCTGGTCGACGAGGATTGAAGATATAACACACCCTGCTGCGTACTCATGTGTAACCTCTTGTAATCTAGGATGTAATTGGGCGTGCCATGTCAAGATAGGACACAAGAGAACCATCCACCACTGCCATCCTCACCAGGATGCTCTTTCCAAGGAACACTGCCAGAAGTCTCGATATAGTAAAGCCCATCCGTCTTCCCATCATAATGAAATCCCATCTCAACTTTCTCAACACCAATCTTAACCTTCTCCACCGGAGTCTCGTACTCTGGAACTCCATCAATTAAACTGTTCGTCGAAAATCGTCCACCGTTGGAGATGCTCCATATAAAGAGCTCAATCGAGCGATGGTGGCTGCCAGCGATCTCAAAGTGAGAAATCCCTGGTTGTCTATATCCAAAATTCGGGTAGAAATCAACCGTCCCCAGGGGGATTAGGGTACCGTAATGATTCACAGGAGCGAACCAGTCACTAGGGTCAAGGAGAGTGTCATATCCATCCGTGTGAATCACGTCCACGACGAGAGCATCCGTTTTACACAGCCGATTTTCCAGGTTCACCTTCTCGAAGGAAGGGCCGGCCGGGTCTAGGCCAGTGATTCGGTTTAAGGCTCCACTAAGTCGGCCTGCGATGCCCATCAAGTGTGCCCCGAGACTGTGGGCGATGCCCCAGATGTATACGGACTTGGAGAGCTTCCGTATCTCCTTCATATACCCGCTGAGCCATGATCCGACGGTTAGAGTGTTGGCTGCTGCTTGCGTGTATTTCAAAATCCCGATGTTCGCCCCACCACCCCACCCTACAAGGACGATGAGGGCCTTGGGGTTCAGCTTCAAAATCTCATCCTTCATGAGAGGGAGCCAGGGAGTTACAATGTCATTTTCGAAACCGTGAGTGATGAAGATGACAGCGGAAGTGTTGGCTTGGAAGTAGTGACCAAAGTTCAAGAATCCTGCTGATTCTAGTTCTCCGACTGTTTTTTGTGGATCCTCAGTAAATGGGACGAGGATGGGGCCTTGACCCTGGACGAAAAATTGTAGCTCGGGTTTTATAAGTGGCAATTCCCATGGGATTGGTGGATTCCAGGAGGTGACTCGACCAGTCCTGGTCATTTCAACAGTGATGACGATTTGAGGTCAGTGCGGAGTATCAAATCAGGTGCTGTGCTGTGATCAGGGGGGTAATCTTTGAGCTAGGAATGTGAAAATCAAATTACGACTTAGTTTGCTAGCCAACCACATTTTTAAAGTTTCTGAAGATGACAATTTAAAAAAACTCACCAAGTTCCAAGACCTAAAGTTTCCTGAAGTTAAAATCTACACAATTCCACGGTTTAATTGCAAATAATTGGAGTAAGAAATAAATGATGCACTTGTGGAGTGAAGAATGAACAGCTGATCACTAGCTGGTGGAATGTTGACTCTCATTGAAATGCGTACTTAACTGTTAACGTCATCCTTAGTGCCAAATCCACATGAACTCTCTTATACAAATCCCAAATGCTGAGGTTGTCGAAAATAAACTTGTTTCTCAATCCTCGCTACTATCGTAAATAATAAAAAAAAACTGCAGTTGGATCTAAAAGAGTCCAAGTTTGTTTACCTCGACATTCAACTTTGCCACCACTGAGCTCGTCGATACCTCCACAGACGACTGGACACGGGGCCATATACCACCTTTTAAGTCCTTTCGTTAGCCTAAATATTCTTCACTCAAGTCATCTTTCATTTACTAACTACTGACCTCTCTAATACTCATCCCCATAAAACCGATTGAACTTCTACACAAAGTTTTCAAATGAAGCAATCACACACATTTGCTGATGGGGAGTTGAGCTAAGCATAAAATTAATTATAAGCTATGGCTATGATAGCCAGCCAAGGGTCAAGAGTTCAAGGGGAGAACAAGTATCATTAGGAGGACAGAGTCCGTGGGGGCAAGGGGCGTTCTAGTAACAAGGGGGGGCAAGAAGGGGATCTGAGAGTGTTATAAAAATAGGAATGGGGCTATGTTAGACTAAACTTGGAACACATCATTAATTAGAAGCTTTTGTGTGTTGAATTTGACATTTGACCTCATTGAACCCCGATGGATTTTCTGCATCCATTTGTCCTTGCCTAACTTTTGACCTCCACAAATCATCTACATTACCCAAGCCTAGATATCTAATCTATTTTGTTTATGTGTCTGTTTGTTAGTATTTCTACTCCTTGATAAGTACAGGATTGATTTTAAAGCTCAATAGCTCATTCCTTTTACTAGATCAACACTGGTAGACATTAAATTATGATGCTTTCGAAAAAAGCTACCCTTGAGTTTGAAAATATTTTAGACACTCGGCTTTTCATGGACCGGGCTTTTTTGCTAGTATATAGAATACAACCTCAACTCCCTTAGCTCAGCAAATCTGGAACATTTTTTTGAACAGCTCTTGTGAAAAAGGCCTCCTGGGTCTTGGGAGATCCCTTGTTTGTTTATATCCCCTCTATCTATCTCATATCTCTTCGACTTGACATAATAAATCTCTGAGAGACATATGAATCATACATATGCCATCCTTTTCCTCTTTTTATGGCTTTTATGGTAAAGTACAAGAATATGGCTGTCATTTATTACTACCCGGACCCTTACGTCCTCATGTATTGGCGTAAATTTATGGGTGAGTATTACATGACTCTCCCAGGTTATCTTATTTAATGCATTCCATTCTTTAATTAAATGCATTTCAAATAACCGAGCAGACTTAATAACCCTTGGGTAGATGAACATTAAAGGGTCAAATGAACGTTTTAAAACTACACTAGCCTATGTATGCTACTTGTTAGTACTTAATCCCCCTCATATTTGAATCCCTTTCATCATAAGAGGTTAATTTCTGACCGATTTAGATAAAGCTTTACCCCCCCCCCCCAGTTACGTCATATCCAATGTTTCGAACTCGATCAATTCATCCAGAAATTTATTGTTTGAACCAGCTCATTTGCTAGGGCAGGGGCACCCACCCAGATCCTATTCGAAGTCATGGCAACCGTAAATCGATCAAACTTTTCCTCCAATTTACAAGCACAAGAAAAACAGGAGTGATGAAAAAGCTAGAAAATCACAACGGCCCACTCGTTTCGATTTGCATGGAACGACTTCTTATTAGCTGACAAACTCAAGCAAGCCTGTTAACTTTTCATAATACAACTTGAAAGAGCCCTTAAAATGTCAGACAAGCCTGGCTCCCCTAAACTTAAACCAGGTGCATTATATCCTGATCCTCCATCATATCAAGATTCTGACGAAGATGACCCAGACCTCCTTGAATTTGAAGAAGAGGAAGACGGTCAATTAAGTTCACTAGTATCCCCTAAGGAAGAAGAGCCAGAGGTCACTCATGTTTTCAAACACGTAAGCAAAGGTCGGAAGTCGGGTTCAAGTTCGAGTTCAAGGTACCATTTTATTTTTTTACCCACTTCCAGCTAATAACCCCGATAGGTGGGCAGGGGCATTCTTTCTAGCTCAAAGGGGGCAAAAGCCCCCTGAAATCCTGTGCTGACCATCATAACCTAATCTAGCCAGCAGCCCGCCTCTACGGGCCATAAGTCATTTGAACTACTAAGCTGCCCCTGCAGTTGTAATATTAAAGTCGTTGTGTATTTACAGTAGCAACCCTTCCCAACTAAACATAAACATCCTTAAGGCCGAGCCTAAAGAGTCAGAAGGTGAGGAAGACCTGGAAGGAGAAGACGAGGAGCTTCGACTCCTCGACCAAGCCTTCGGAGATGAAGAAGAAGAAGACGACGTGGACGGAAGTAACAGAGACGAGTGGACAATCCACGAAGACACTGAATACGAAACAGAGGCTGATTCTGAGGACGAAGACCACTCGTCCGCAGTCCAGGCCTGGCTAGATAATAAATCGACAAAGCTCTTGGCAGACAACAGGTCAAAGTTCAACCTCTCAGAAACTGCAGTCGAGGAAGTCCAGTCTTCTGTCGGAACTGGAGAAGATAAATTAGACGAGTCAGAGTTAAATGTCATCGCCAGTAGTGACGACGAGGCTGCCCAATTGTTGACGATCCCAGAGACCCCTGCAAAACACGCCTTGTCCAAGCAAGCCGAGCTAGAAGCTGACTGCACCAATGACCTCGTTGACCCTATCACGAATTATAAGAATCTGAGCTCAGATGCTGAGGAGTACGTGTCCAAGACGGAGCCAAGGATGAACCGATGTCCGAGCATCGAGTCGTACTTTAGAATGAGTAGGATCGTGGATGTCCATTTCTACTTATTCCCGGGCAAGAAGATGATAAGCCGGGATTGCAGAATTGATTCCACTATCTACCAACTCAAGATGGCAATCAGTCGGTTCGTACGGGTGCCCCCGGACCGTCTGGACTTGAGACGTAAGAAAAGTCTCGTCGCTGATAACAAGACGTTGGAAGATATAGGAGCCCGAGGGGGTAAGAAAATCAAATTCCTCGTCGAAATAAATCACATACTTCCTGGGAAAATGGAGCTCCACATTATGGGAGACAGAGGCTTCAAACTAAAGGCAGATGCTCAGCGTACAGTCGCCATTGACGCTGGTAAGTAGGGACATTAAAAATTCCAAAAATATGCAAGTGACCTTTGACCTTTATCTAATTACAGGTATTGACAGCGTTCCCACTGAAGTAGGCGTACTAATAGAATATCCCAAGGAGCCCAAGCCGAATTTAGGAGGATTTGTAGACCAACGGAAATGTACCATGTTCAACCATGCCTCAACAGAGCCGGAGCTTTTTGATGACAAAGAATGGCAAAAGAGTGGTACGTATGACCTGTGGGTCAAGTAACAGTCTATTTCTGATTTGAACTTTGAAAATCTCATACATGATGGATGACCCCTGCGACTTTCAGATCTACATCAAGCCTGCCAGACGTACACAGGGGAAGCAGAATACTCTCAGACGGTGAGTGAAAAGGCCATTCAAATGGATCGGGAGGATTACTACATAAGCCAAGACGGTGATTTCATCATTCACCCTAAGCCTTATCGTTCCTTTGACCTCTTGGAAGAAAAACGAGCCGCTGCGGTACTGACCTGACCTTGAAGATATCATTTAAACACACACTACCAAATTCCTAATGCTTAAATAACTTATGCCCTTCCACTATGGGACAGGCCGTGATAGTCCAGAGGTACTGGAGACGATGGCTCGGGATCAAGGAAAGGAAACGGAGGCTGGAGGGTCTCGTCATGAGGGTGGACTGGGCCGAGCAGATTCGAAAAGGTCGACTCGCTCAGAGAATGGCCATAATGAAGGAGGAGCTAGCTCGCCAACAAAACCCAACCAGCTTGGTTAGCTAATTAAAATTAATTATTTAAATTAATGACAATCTCTTCTATAATTATCGAGTTCGTACTTGCAGCTGGACCTGGAGCTCCTGTACAGGGCCATCAACGCTTGGAGGGAAGGGGAGGAAGAATACGTGAAGGCAAATCGCTGGGGTGCTGAGCGCAAGGCAGCGCTCGCCTGTCTTACGGAAATGGAAGCGGACTTGCTCCTCGAATTAGAAAGGACGAAGCTGAGGATCGTTGAGAATGGCCGGGAGGACAACATGCACAGAAAGTTCATTAAGGTGACTTGTTTATTTAAAGGATGTTTTTGAAAATGGGCTTTGAATTACCAAGTGTATTTAATTTTGCCAGATGAGTGAACCGAAACGGTGGCTAGGGACCAAGTCTGGGTCATTTATCTCCTATGACACGGGAGGACGAGTGAAGGCCAGACGACTTCATGAAATTTACAAGAGCCTTTTAGCCCCCGTACCCAACAGTCTCGAGGGATTCAAAAAGCGGGTGGAGCTGCTGGAGAATGTTAGTGCTCTTGTAAGTGGACCGAGTTGACGGTGTTGACTCTTTTAGTGTGCCTGTTGACACTCCTTCACTCATGTAAAATGAAATCACATTAAATTCCATTAAATCCCACCGACCAAGTCCCCAAGTAATTTGAGTGAGGTTTCCAACATCCTCGTTTTCGATTCCTTGAAGATATTTGAAAGGGGACTTGGGAACATTGAATATCATTTCTAGAGACGCCCTAGATTCTCAAACTCCATTTACTTTATGTTCGTTTTGAGACTATTGACATTGACTTTTCTTTTTGGTTAGGTCTCAGAGAAGCCGAGCAGAAAGAGTGACATGATTCAAGATCTCATTTCAAGGGAACTCAGATTTCTTAATGTCAAAGCCTCTTCTACTTTACTCTCAGGGGTTCGTCGAAGGTGACACGTACTCTGTTTTTTTTATTCTTCTTCTCATTCCCTTTAGAATTAGCATATTATGGATTTTTAGTCACTGGTTACTTTAATTATCATTTGATTATCGTTATTTTTAAATTAAGAAACTGCAGAAAGGTCTACGACCGTAAAAATCACTCTTGGTTGACTCAGTTTTAGAATTGTGAACATTCTGATTTTATTCAGTACATATTATTGAACAAGGTTTTCTTTTTATTACAGAATCGTGAGCACATTTTTCTGTCTCTGCAAGGATCCAAAGTTCAATGACGAAGCTCAAAGAATCGAAAAGGTATGAGAATTAAATTGCCATGAAAATTTTCTCGGGGACTTTGAAAATTGTTGAGTTGGAAATGTTGACTTGATAGCAAAAATTCAAAGGCTGATGATGATCTCAAGTCCTCGAGCTCTCATCATCAGTGTGGGTTGTCCCTTTATCCCTTTATTATGTCCCCTTCAATAGCAAACATCATTATTTTCGACACTCCTCACGAGACTGGATTTCAACCCTATTCGGGGGTCATCCATATATTACTCTATCAAAACCTCCCTAATAACCACCCAAGGTCGATTTCCCAATCTCCTATTTAAAGAACTCACCCTTTCGTTTCAAAGAAACGTGTCAGCACTCCTCATTTCGTACTCAATGGACCGAAGCCTCTGAATAAACTTGTTATATTATATTTACATAGTAATATAAAAATTTACCTATAGATTCCCTGGGAATCTGAGAAACTACGCAAGGACATGGTACAATGCAAAGGATGTCGTCGCATGCAATACCGTGATGAATTCACCATCGTCAAGGGTTATCTGCTTTTTTTTAACTTTCAAAATCCCATACCAACTTCCAAGGCTAAAAATTACAATGACAATGACACCCACTACTCTCTCTCTCTCCATAGGGACTACTCTGACCTCCCGATGTCACACGTGCATGGGGCTCTACCGCACAGCAATCCTCAGGGTTGACCTCAACCTCTATCGGCAAATGCTCAAGGAGCTCCGGAGGGATGAGTTCCAGGCTGGTGTGGTCAACTCGGGCTCATTTCTAATTGACGTGAGAAATTTTATTTACTAACCTATAAGACACCACCGACCTCTGAGACGAAGTGTCATTAAAATTTAAAACGCTTAATTGGAACCTTGGCTATTCCCTCTAGGCCTTTGACATGAGGTTCCTCGTCGAGCAGATCTGGCATGGACAGTCAGCCTTGAGTGGGATTGACAATAGGTATTTACTCAGACTGTGTCGATGGGTCAAGACGGAGCCCTGGGCCCCTTGGAACTGCGTCCTCCTAACTGAGGAAGAAGCTGTGGCTCATATACAACTCGATGACTTAGAAAGTGTAAGGATTTTTAATTCTTGTCCATGTAGATGAACTCGTAATTTTTCGACATTTCCATGTCACGTGTGAATTAGCTGTCTGATTGTGATGGTCTGGTTATTTTGACAGGCGTACCAGGAGACGTTTTTCCACAAGGTGTTTGTGAAGCAGGCCACGGCCAAGACTTACTTTGAAGGTCTAGCCAAAGTGGCGGTGGGGGTGGATGATCGGATTGCGGAGAATTGTAGGAATGCAGCGGTTCGACAGGAGAAGGTGGCTCATCTGAAAAGCCGGTGGCAGAAGAAGATGAGGACGATAGACGCTGTGGCCACCTTAGCATCTAGAGTATCATTTTAATTTCAAGCTCATTATAGATACACGCTGTACAAACGGTCAATAAAGTGTCGACAAATATAAAAGCAGTATTATAATATAGCTTTCTAGTTAAAATCCGATTCTCTCACAACTCCCGGGAGATTTCTCTTTGCCCGAACGGGGTCTTCATTTGTGGCTTGTGGTAATGAATATTTTAAACTTGTCTGCTTAAGTCTACTACCTACAACCACTACCACCATACTTTTCCTGACCTATCCAAACTCCTTGGAAGCTGCATCAAATTAAATTCGAAGTCTATAAAGTCCTTCACTATTTCTCTAGGAAATCCTTCATCTTCATTCTTAAGTAAGTTGCACAAGTCTGGAATAGAAAAGCCCCACTGCCTTCTCGGTGTTCAAATACCTCTAACTTATGTATAAATTAGAAAGCCATTAGTTGTTCATCAAGCTCTGCAGCTGAATCATCTCAAGTCTTAAGCCCAAACCTCAAAACATTCTAATCTCATTATATGTCCCTCATTCAAATTACTAGACAGACTTCTCATGAATTCCAAGATCTACTCAATCCTGTTACTGTCACCCTTAAGATATCATCTCAAAACTCTCCTGTCATCTCCAGACATCCCCTTACTAATTAATTTACAACTGTCCATGTAATGGGAAAAATAAGCCCCTTGCAGGTTATGGGGGACTACCCATCCCGAATAAGGGGCATAAACGGTCATCTCATGAGCTCCCTTAATGGGGCATGGCCTGAGGGGCACTCATATTCTAGCTGAATAGGAAAAAGGCAGCCCCTGAAATGCCAGTTGTACGCCAATCCGGGAGTAATTGTTTAGAATCAGTTTAACTCGCTTTTTCGGGGAATGAAACCCGGGTAGTGTGAATAGAGCATTTTGTTCTAGTTCCTTCATCATTAATTATACAAATCTATTCAGCCCCCTTTGCCAGAACTGAGATTGAACCCTTGAAACTCATTAAAACCGCATGGTCTTCAAATCCATTTGAAGCCTTAAGATGGAATCTTGTACATACGTCCGACCCCTTTGTCTGAGGACTGACTACAAGGGAGACTTAAGCTGCTTATGAATTCCATTAGCCGTGGAAGTAGTTCGTGTCATAATTTTACATGTTTGGAGATCAGCAAGTTGATATGAGCCATGGGAATCTCGAGAGAAAAGCTGGAATCCTTAGTCCTTCACTTTTATCTGCTCATGAGAGTTAGAAAGTTCAAGATAAACAAATCTTGAGTTCATATTTTAAATTGTCAATAGATTAATTATTAAAACTACAGATATAATTATCAAGTTTTTTAATGGACTTGAATAACGGTATCCATAAATCCATACTATTAAAACTTTCACACTTATTTGACACATAACATTTTCTAGAGCTTATTCAATCATTTTCTATGAAATTTGACCGTTGAAAACCAATTTTTTTTTGGTTGATTGTGAAAAAGGGTCTTTTCAACTTGTGCCTTATATTTATGGATTAAGAGATGATTGTAGAGCTTCTTAGTCATGGCTTTTTAGCAATTATAGCCCTAAGCCCCAACAACCTACTCCCTGACCAAGTCCTCAAATGGACACTATTATTTGCTTATGATATGGTCTTTCAACCTAAATAACTAAAACTCGTAGTTTAATTTTATTACAAAAACCACACAGCTGACAGTATGTTTTCATTGTCAGCTTCATTGTTTTTTGAAAAGCACCAAAATACAATGCTAACTAACAAGCTCGTTGGACCTTGAATTATTTAAATTAAATTTCTTATTGTTCAACAATAAAATTTTAAATCAATTTCTGTCTCAGACACAAATATTTTCTTGGTCTATTTCCCCTTAATTCCTAGTCAATTAAAAAAATCCAGTCCAGGGCAAATGCATACTTTAAAATTCCAAAGCTCTGTGTTTGCATTTCTACAAGTATTATCAATCCTCTCACCAGCTCTAGCCAAGCCCACAATCAAGCCCAAGGTCAAAGGTCGCACAGTATCAATCCCCGTTGCCCCCACCCCAGAGGCTGCAATTTCCTCCGCTGCCCTTCGCCTTGGAAAAACTGAATTTTCAAAAAGTCCTCACCTCATACAAAAATATGATAAGAAGGGGCGAAATACTTTATACTTTCTTCCCACCCATAAACTCCCCACCTTCCAGGTCAAAGGCTCCCTTGACTTGGGTAAGAAAGTTATTGTCATTCGAGACCAAAAATCCGCTTTCAGTAAACCCACATGGGACTTCCAAACCTACACCGTCTTAAGGCTCAACGAGACAAGTCGATTGGAAAAGTCTTACTTTATTTTCAAAGCTTTTATCAGGTATGATAAGCTTATAAGCATTTGATGTTTAACCTGTTTTATTTAATAGGTCATGGCTGAAATCTTATAGTTACTTGGTCCCATTAATCTTTTAGCGGAGCAACCCCTCAAGATCGACCTGACAAAATCGTACTGCTCAAAGGGACCAAAAACGTCGTACATTGGAATACTTGGCAGGAGCCGTTAATTTCAGCTAAAGTTGGCGTCCACCGAGAATTCAGTGACAAGTCCAAGGTGGTTATACCTCAAGTCCCAACATTCCGAAAGGCTCCGACAGCCAAAAAAGGAACCAATGTGCACCCCAAAGGCATTCCTTTAACGATGAAGGGCCGGGCATTTCAGAATGGTACCATAACCAATGGAACCATAACCAATGGAACCATAACCAATGGTACCACCAACGCTGAAGAAACAGAAACGAAAGAGTACGAGGATAAAAGCGAAGAGATAAAAGACAGCGAGGAAAGCCCACAGGCTGCTGGCAGTGGGAAATCTGAGGAGGACTTCTTGGCCCTTAGTTCTGAAGAGGAGGAGGAGAAGATGGTTTGCACTGGAAGGGGGTGTGCCCGGGTAACAATAGAAGACAACGTCGACCGGGACGATGACGGCAACCCGGATTATGCTGGAGATGGAGAAAAGGATTTCGACGTTCAGCGGGCCAAGCAGCAAAGGCAGCGATGTACGTAAGAGGTGAAGCTTTTCTTAAACTACGTAACTACATCTCAAGACCCTTAGCTAGTAGGGCCCTGCCCTTCACCCTGTCCAATAAGATCTAAAAAAAAAAGTATTCTGTATCCTCAGGGGTGAACGCATCAAAGTTGTCATACCAGGACATAATAACTTCCACGGCTGAGGTCTACGCCCATGTTCAGTGGTATCGACTCTCCGACTACAAGGGAGACACTGAGATAACAGTCAACAGATCAATCGGGGTCATCAACAAGTTCAAGGGATATGCCTACGGGTCATGCAAGGCTCGGACGATCAGACCCGACGTTCTCCGTCGAGCTAAGATAACGCAGAATGTTGTTGACTTCTTTGTCGTCATACTTCGGTAAGGCCCCTTTAGTCCCTGAACTCTCGTACACAAGACAATGGTCCATTTAGTTTCCGAACCTTTTCAAACCTTGTTTTGTAAATTCAGAGAATACTGCAAACCAGATAAAGTTGTGGCCTACAACGAACTCTTCCTCTCTGGACTCGTCTCCTTAAATGCTGACCACTCTGTGGATATCGTCAAAGACACTAAACTCCTGTAACCTTATTATCAGTTCGGAAATCTTTTCAAAATTATCAATGCCAGCTTCTAAAATGTAGTATTTTGAAACAGGAGGAAGAAAGAGCTGGAAATAGCTGAAATGGACGAGATTCAGATGGTCTTTATGTTATCGGCCTATTCCCAAATCTACATCTCCCTTGTGAACTTCCCGACGGAGCCCTTAGACCCGCACTACACACAAATAACCTCCAGAGTCTTCCTCCTTGTCAACACGGTCCTCCACATCCAAGACCTTCTCATGAAGCTAGCCCCTCAGCACTTCAACGTCGTCATGTCCGATCTGCTCATGAAGATGAAGCCCATGATGAAGGATGTGATTTGCGAGTACTTGGACATTAGGGCCAGGGACTTGGGGGTGAAGAAGTCACTTCGGTCTATCGCATTGTACAGCAGTGTGGCTATGGTTGTTTTATTAGAGCACATGGCTATCACTCTAAAGGACCCTGGAAAATTCGTTGGGCTAGATGCTCATGTGGCTTACCAGACTTATCATAAGAAAACTAGGAAGAACCACTTTAAGGTCATCAAGGGGTACAGGGACAATCAGGAGCTGTATAAACAGTGCGTCACCACACGAGAATAGTAAAAAATGACCCGACTTTAAATTCAAATTGTTATAAATAAAAAATCCGTTCAAACGGATGTATCTAATTAACTCACAAAAGGTTTGTCACTTCAAATCAAATAATGGAGTATCTATTATTGCCCAGTATTAGAATTGAACTTAAGGCAGTAGACCCTGAAAGGACCATCCTACTGAGCCCATTTTTGAACTTGGCCCCTGCCAGGACATCTTACACGGGCATCTGAAAACAAATTTGGAAAAATTGACTCGTTCTAAAAATTTATCGTCTGGACGGACCGATAGAGAAAAGGAGGACACACGAAAGTTCACATAAAGTAGCTACGGCACTTAATAAAAGATAAAGTAAGTCATTATTATCTAATTTCCATTAATTATTAAATATTTTTCGCATATGATCACAGTGTTAAAAGATGCAGCTCTCTCCGAGGATCCATCATATCTCCTTTCATATTTCATAAAGTACGTTAAGGATTTTAAGACTTGTCATACACATAATGATTTTATGACCTACTTGAACACTAACATCTACATCTCATCTCGTTCTGGAATATTTACTTGGGGAGGAATAAAAATAAGTGTCAACATTTCCGAAGGGCATCAAGACATTGTTATGCACAGCGTTAGACATCATCCCTCTCTGTCGCCTCATAAAGTCATAATAAAAAAACTTTATGGTCCCAATCCATCCATGACATTTCAATTTATTCTAGGAAACTCATTTGACCTCTCGGAATTTTCAGTCCCAATTCCGAAAGGATGGATTGTGAAGTTCCACCACCCGGACTCGGACCAATTATGAATAAATCCCATTTTCGAAATTTAAGCCGATTTTAATCTATTTTTCGTCATTACAATTTTGAAATAAATTCCATGTATTTGTATGTTTGAAAAAATACGTTAAAAAGTACACCAGGGTTTTGTGGTTTTCTCTTTTGACCCTGTCAAACTAAAATTTCAGTTATTGAGTTACAGGCTCAATAGCTCATTCATAAAACCAACTCATTAAATGGAAATAGATTTAAATCCACATTAAGTCCACTTACAATAAGTTTTTATGGAAAATACTAATATAGTTTAGCCCATTCCAAAATAAGCACGTTAAATGAAAACAGATTGTAATCCAAATAAAATTAATCATACTTCAAATGCAGCTTTAAATTAAACTAACTCAACTTTGATTCTCAAACTAATCCAAAACCAACTCTCACGTGTTCAAATTGAGGAAGTTCATTAGAAAAAAATATTAGCAACTTTCCTCTCAGTTTAATCGTAATCAAAACTAAATCAAAAAGCTCTTTACAAAAAAAAATACTCAACTATTTATGGACTAAAAGGGTTGGGGAAAAAGCAGAGAAATCTCTCAAAGTTCATCACGAATAATAATAATAGGGAGGTTGTGCTACAGCCATGTTTGCCTTCTGATTCTGCCTCTACCAATATTAAGACTATTGCTACAGTCACAATCAGAAGCCAAAAATCCCTGTAGCACAACCTCTTTAATAAAAATCGTTACTCTACAAGACACAATAAAAAAACTAATATACAGGCATTATCAAATGTGGCATGTCAGTACGTAGTTGATGGTTTCAAATACGAGACATGAAATAAGCCCATACTCACAATCACCACAATATGAGCCTCCTACTACCCAAATGACCTAGAATAAACCCTAATGACTTTCAATTGGTATTTATGACCCTCTCAAGGCCTTAATCACCTATCTTCACCACCACATTTCACAGTCAAGCATTCCCGAGTGGCTAAAGACAAAGTTGAAATCCCCCCAATTTCCAATTGATCAACACAGCCTATGACATGAGTGACGAATTTACGATAGCCCCTAACAGATTAACTTGATGCGTCATAATAAAAGTGGAAATCATGGAAATTAAATTGTCTTTGAAAGACAAAAATCCACAACCACAGTAGACCAGACGCAGACTGGACGGTTATCGAAATTTCCTGGACAAGATATGATGATTTATAAGCCTCGTAGAAAGACTCGCCTTGCCACATTGAGGAAAGTGGTTCTTGAAGAAATATACAAGGAAACAAATAAAGAGATTGAGAAAGCGGCGGTGGTGGTATTATGTTGGGAAATGACTCGGGCTATGAAGGGACACAGAGTAGTCCACACTGGTCCTTTTATAAAAGCTTAGATGTCTCTAAGAATACACTCTGCTCAACTCTGCTGATGCTGGATTCTAGATGGAAGGTAATAATAACGTCTCTCCACCTCGTTAAAGTGATAAATTGAATCCATAACTTTTCATGAGTCACACAAGCTCTAGTATATAAATATCATATAAATATATCCTCCTTTGAATAGATCTATAAATACAAGCACCTTCATTTCATATCTACCGTCTCCTCCATTTCGTACAAATACCGGGTTCCAAACATAGTTGGGCGGCCAGCGGTGGGCCGTGGCAGGCCAGCTATGGCCGTTTCGTGTCCTGTTTACAGACTTTAGCCTTCCAAAAAAATTAGCTCCAAAAACAGGGATGATGCGATTTTGAAAAACTTACAATGCGAGACTCCATTAGTCTAATCTAAGGGGTCTAAAGCGATTACTGGAAACTAAGAGTGACTTCTCAAAACCTCAAAAAAATTAACTCAAGCACAGGATTCCCATCTACTTGAAACTCCCTATCCGAATCGTATTCGAATTTACCTGTCCCTCAAATCCCTACTGAACTAAGCTAACGCGATGAGGTCAGTAGCAGAGTGAGGGATGGACAAAAGTAGATTAATCGTGAAATCAAGAATCATCAAGTAGTAATCCGCTCTCAGAGACTTGTCGTAGAGGAATATGACCATCTCATTGAGCCCCGCATAAATTCTCATTGATCTCAAAGCCCCAAACTTCCTCCGCAGGTATTTGCTGGATCGAAATCGGGACTTCCATGAGATGAGGGCCTCATTGGACTTCTCGTGAATGTTGACGACAATGGTGAAGGCGACGTCTATGAACCCCAAGCAGATCAGTGTGGATCGCCCTGCAATTAGATAGAGAAACCAGGGGAGTACACCATGCAGTCTCAATACCACAAACATCCCAATGCACGCATAAATTCCCGCAAGTCCTGTTGACAGGAACGAACAGCTTAGAATTAAGTCCTGGGCGTGGGTATTGATCAGCTTAAGGGTCACAAACTGCCCATAAAGCTTTTCAAACTCCCTTTAGCTCCTGCTTTTCTTTTGGTAGTCCACCAACAGCTCCAGCCCGCACTATTTTTTAATCCTTTCAAAATCAGAAGAAGCAAGACCATGGAAATCAATCGGACAACCTCCGAGGCCATCAACACCGTTATCAAGTACACCCCGATGTTGTACAAAGCCGTCCACATGAAGTTCATGTCCAGGGGCAGTATGTCCTCCAAAAGAAATTTCCAAGGGTGCATCCCCACAAAATAACAAAGGAGACGATGGGCGGAGTTACGATCGAGAATATTGTGAGACCCACCCCCCACAGTCCTAGCAAATCAATTTTGACCGACGACAAGGATTTCAAATCCCATGACCTCCAATCTCCGACCTTTGAAGGTACTTTTTGATACCCTTCTCCAATCGTTTCTGAAAGTCTAATTAAAACCAATCAAAAAGGTGCAAAACATCCAAATTTTCATTGTATACTTACGATTTTGAAATTGTATTGTATTGTATTGCCTTTATTTTTGGTGTCATACATCCGTTCAAACAAAATAAGTCTGGTCTCCCACAGGT
>JAQFYM010002919.1:0-20828 GCA_034694785.1 Agrenia bidenticulata | reverse complement strand
TGTTTTTTGTAAACAAAATTTTCAATAAGTGAATTCAATTTCTTATAGTCTGTTTTTTACAACTGTTGAAACAACGTATAAAAAATACTACAATTTCTTTTGAGACAATGATTTTTTTATAAATAAAATATAGATATCATTACAAGTTTCAATTAATTTTAAAAGTCATTAAAACCGTTTTGGATTTCTTTGGTCGTATGAATAGTTGATTGTAAAGTTTAGAAAATGTGACTTTATAGATACACAAAAGCAGTGCTTAAGTTATATGTTTTAAGTCAATCTTGTAAAATAAAAATTAATTCAGGTTTCGTTTTTACACGGATAAAAAAAAAATAGTAATTCATAAACTGTAAGTTTACACAAAAATTCGGGTTTTGTGTAATTATACATATGTAATGTTTATAACGCTTATTTTATAGCCGCGGCCGTTTTAGAAATGTGTCGTAATAGAGTACACAGGCTGAAAAGCTTCGTTTTGGTTTTTTGTGGCCATACCAACATACTTAGGGGTTAAAAAGGTTATTGAAATATACTTGGCCATTTTTTGACAACAGGCATGTTATTCTGAACAGCTTTGTATAAAAATACGCTACAGACAGCGCCCAAAAAAGTCATATCAGGATATTACCGGCCTTTATAATGAGCTTTAATTCAGCTCGAAAACAAGTAGTAGATGTCTAAGGTAATATAAACAAAATAATAAGAGAGAGGCTTAATAAAATTTTTAATAACAAAAACAAGCAAAAAAACATTTTTGATTTTATTGCAACTTTAGTTATATCTGTAAAATACTTGTGTAAATGCTTTGGCAAAATCCCAATTTTATACATGTTTGATATCAAAAACGGTCATAATAGTTTCAACTTATTGTTACGTCTATATATAATAAATTTACATGAAAACTTTTTTACAACTAAGCAAGTATAAAAAAATGTAAATTACTTGTATTAAAATATATTATTTTATTACTCGTTGCCGAAGACAAGCCCCGTAAACACTTGCTGTGGTTATACGGGTTGCATGTTGAAGGCCACGGGTCACGGGCCCCCGTACGATTTTTTTTTAGCTAAAGGTAAATACAAAAAAGTTTGAGCTTTTGGCAACCGTATTTATGTAGTAACAATAACACATACGTTTTTTCATTGTAACAAGAAAACTAAAAAAACAAAAATTATGTATATTTTTTTGATACAAATGTAAATGCTACGGCATACGTATCTTATTTTTTAATAACAAAATTTATATGATTTTTAACTTTATGTTTATCTCCGTTCTAAATAACATAAAACGCAATGATCGTAGCAGATGTAGGTTTTTTCTATGAATAAAAAACACATAGTTAAAATTTTAAATTAGAAATGATACCCATCGCTTTAATTAAGGCAAAATCACAGAATATAGAGCACAATCATAGTTATATTTATGTTCAAGTATCATTTTCATAGCATTTTTTTTGTTTTTTTTGAATATTAACTAAAAATATACGAGATTAGCAATTTTTAGATAAGGAATAGCAAGTACTCTTTAAGATGTATTTTATTGTCAATATTCTGAACAGTGTTATAAAAGTCTCAGAAATAAAAAAAAAAAATTCTTTTCGTAAATTCTGCAACGGACTTTATAGTCTTTAAGAAATACCGTTGTTAAAATTCTATGTAATCTGAAATCCGAGTATAAGATATTCAATGTGCTAAAAACCAAGTATGACTATCGACTTGATCAGAGCTGTTCTTTATAGAGAGTTTTTTACATAAATGCATGATCATAGGTTTAAAACATGTTAAAAATGTTTTTAAAGCGTATAAAATTCCTTGTATAGAGGATTATACTGTTAATGGTAGTATAAACTACCCGTGTACTATTAATGTATTGTTTTTACGGAGCTCGATGCTTTTGCTAACTCTTTGATAATTTAATGAAAGTATTATCGCCCTGTTACATTTTACGGGTAAAAAACATAAAAACGCGCTTGGCTAAAACATAGTATACTATGTAGTTTAACATATTTTTCAGGCTCATAAATTGTTTTATAGTGCTAGATAAGTAAGCAAAATATTTTTGCGCTTGACGAAAACATATATATTGTTGTTCTGTTTTTGTACAGTAACGAAAAGCATAATGCACTACGTTTCATATTTTCAAATAACCAGGTCGATACATGTATAAAAAAATTTAATTTTGTAAAAATGGTATATAATATAAAATAAATGTAACAAATGTAACTATGTATTAACTTTCGATCTAGTGTTTTATACAGGCACAATATATTAATATCAAACAGTTTGATAAGAAAAGCTTCTAAAAATGCAATAAATGTCGTTCGATAATGTTATCTGATCAATGATTAATGTTTTTTTTTGAATATGTATTACCTTTCTTATAGAATTTTTTTTTTTCGAAAAAACTTGTCATTGAGGAAATATTTTGAAAAAAAAATAATGTAAATAATATATTATATATACAAAAAAATTCCGGAATATTAAACGTGTTAGAAAACAGTGCTATTAACTATATAACAAAAGTTTATGTCTATGTTACACATTACAATCTACTAAAAAAAATCACATTTGCCTATCCAATTAAAACCATGTGTTTAAGTTTACTAGAAATACAATTATATCTCACTTTACTTTGTTTATCCCCTTACAGCTAATAAAAAAATATACGGGCCCCGTTACGGTTTTGGGTCGTCATTTTGGCACGGGTAACGGGCAAACCGTTTTTACAGGTCCTGTCCCAGATCATGGTTTTTATTTTAGATGTGACATATTTTCTCTTGTAAAAAATACTCCTTTGATAATCCATTAAAGACAAAAAAGGTAAATAGAATAAAATTTGTTTGAAATACGTTCCATTTTATCGTACCAAAATTTGCTCTATTTTGTACTGATTTATATGGGTATTTAGCCCGGAGTATAGTTTCGCAATTGTCACACCCTTTAAACTAGTAGATAGCTTATAAAACGTATTTCAACGGCAAAAAGTTTCTAAAAGGGTCTGAAAAGGTCTGTTGTATGTACAAAAGAGTCGCAAACTTGTAAAATTGCAGTTTTACTATAAACAAAAGAATGAAAACGCTGTGCGGTTTATATACCACAGTAAACACAATATATTGCTATATATTATGCAGACATTGCGTATTTATGTACCTGTGTGTCCACTGGAGGTAAAAAACTTCTATTAGGATAGCGTTGCATTATTTTTATAAGTATGCGTTTATATACGCTTCTTTTCTTCTGTAAATAGATTTTTTTTCAAATATCATTTTTCACAGTATCATACAAATATAATTTTTTTTAAATGCTTTCTGATATTAAATAGTACTCTTTTTATGTGAAAAAATGCAAGGGTACCCTTGGTTTATAAACAAAAATTTGCATGCTATTAAATCAAAAACAAATTTTTAAGCAGTCAATATTATAAAATTTGCTTTTTGATTTTTTTACTAAACATTCTACAAAAAAAGTTTATTTCATGGTAATTTTTTATCCGGACAAATACAGTAATTTTTCGCAAACATTTCTCCGGAATTGGGGCTGGGGAAAAAAGTTGGGAATAGAACAAATGTTTTGTTTTTTTTTTTGCCTTACATAAATGTAGCAAAACAGCTGTCAAATAAATGTAAAAGCTCTTTTTGAACCCGGAAAACGTAAGTTTTTTTTGTACAGGCCTTATATTAAATTTTTGCATGTTTTGCGCGATGGCGATCGATTTTATAAATTATAAGTATATATGCAAAATATTCAAATACAACAAAAGCCAAAAATAATATTCATTGCTTCTTTTGTTGTAAAAAATATATATATAAAATAAACTCTTTTTATATTATACAATGATAAAAAACAAATTGATTTTAAAATGTTTAAAGATAAAACAGTGTCATATTACTGTTTTAAATTGTTAATGATTGCCGTATTTGGCGCAAAATACGTTTTGTATTAATACAATAAACTTTATACACGAACGATTGCTATTGTATCAACTGTAGATTTTAGTAACGGCAATGGCACATAATTGAGCAAATGTTTTATGAATACTAATTCAGGATTTTAAGTAGAGATCCACACATTTTTTTTTACATTTATACAATCTACTTGTTATATACTTATGTTTTTTGTATATATTTGCGTAATCCTACGCAACAATCAGTTTCAAGTTCTCTTTTTACTCGCAAATCTGATTTTGTGGCTTACAAATTCTATCACAGTGCAAATGCAAGCCCATCATTTACTTGAAACATTTCTTTTTTAGAAAAACCTTTATCTTTTAAATTTTTTTTCCGACATGATTCTAAACTAAAAAATTAGTAAATTTGATTATTTTACCACCATTATCAGTATTAAATAAACAGGTATATTAAGATCTTTTTTCTTACGAATATATTCTGTTTTTGGCCTTGCAAATTTTATTGTGTGTTTTATGCATGCTCCTAAAATGGCGACCGCTGGCAATTGTCTCTTATGATGCACACAGTAAGTAAAAACGTTTTCATCCAAGGGATTGTAGTTATTAGATAGCTTTTCGGCAAATTTTTGCTACTACATAGTGCAAGCAATCTGATCGGGTATAATAAAAAACATCTTGAACGGTCAATTTATAAAAAAAAAAAAACAAAGAAAAAATATTTGTCTGGGATGACCTATAAGTCAAAGCTTTTCCGATGGTATTGTACAGCTTTTAAGTATATATGGTCGATATAAAATATCAGGATCCCACGAAATTATCATGCTTATAAATTTATTATTTATAACAGCGTTTATTGTACAATTTATAATAGCGAGAAAATTATATCGCACAAAATTGGTTAAGTATAGTAAATCTTTTCTTATACAATACAAGAAGCACAGAATTTCTATGCAAAAGGGCACTTGAAAATAGGGTATAAAATTAAACAATGCGCAAATTATTTAAATATGAATTTAGATGCGTTTTAAATAGTTTGGTAACATTCGTTAGCATTTCGAACAAGTCTTCGTATTTTAATTTTACATTTTTTTTATCATTTACTAATTTAGAAGAAATATAAAAGCAAGGCCTTGAATACTTAAGATTTTGCAATGTAGATTAAGATTAAGATGCTTGTCGTATGTTCGATGTCTTAGATCTATTTTTTAATGTCAAATGATAGCTAGCAAGAACCATAACAGAAATTGGTTGTAATATTATTATAACCGGAAATTGAAAAAGCAGGTCGTGCACCGCTCGGGTGGCTTCAGGTGGTTTGGAATCATTTAAAAGTTAGTAATGCACAACTAAAACACAATTTTACAACTGTTAATTTTGGCAAGGAGTGCAAAAAAGTGCGCCGGCTTGTATCAAAGAGCTTATATTATACCAATAAATAAAAAACCAAAAAACAAAAAAACTTAAACAATTTTTTATGTAGCAAAGTAAAGAAGTTTTGTGCTTAAGCAACTGACTTCTTTAAATAGTTTTCAGCACGAAATATGTATTTTTTTTTGCCTTAAATTTTTATAATATTATAGAAGCGTGTTTTAAAATAATTACAAAAATGTTTTGTTTTGTAGTAAAGATTTTATTGTAAAAATAAATACTAGAACTTACAAATAAATAACATATCAAAAGTTTTTTCAATCATACTTCTGCTTACCTTCTTGCTCAACTTGTCCTGTCAGTACGAATACTATTAAAAATGACACAATAATAGGTCAATACTACTTAAGGGCATGTCCGGATTTATGCATACGCAATTTTTTATCCCTATTTTGACTTACCAGTTTCTATACGCAAATATTTTTGCATATGGAAATTTTTTGAATGTCCGAATAAAAAAATCAATATGCAATTTTTCATTTTTTGCTTATTGAATTTTCGAGAACCCCCGATGCTTCTCGATTTTTTAATTTTTTATATTTACCTCATGACAACACAAGAGAAAAAATGGACATATGCACAATGCGAAAATATCATCAAGTTGCGCCATGATCCTACTTGGGAGGACAAGTTTAATGCAGTCAAAGGCAAAGCACGGCAAATTGGTGTATTGTGGGATGAACTTAGCAAGAAAATAGGGGAGATGTATCCGGGTCTGATGTGCAAAATGAATACAATTATCTATTGAATCAATATAAAAAGCATGATGTTATTGCCCAGAGAAGTGGTGAAGGTGGTGTTCGATAAAGAGATATTATTCTACGTTTAAAGATTTGCTAGGAAAGAACCCTGTTGTATCTCCAGTCGCTCTACTTGATACAGGAAGAAATGGCTTGGATAAAAGTGGGATAATTGAAAGCAGTTTAAGTGAGACTGAAGGAGTAATACCTAGCAAAAGAAAGTCGAAGGGAAGTGAAAAAGCTGATATGATAAAAATGATTTCTGAGAGGAACGAGATAATGAGGGAATTATTATTAAAAGGAAAAGACAATAAAATTGAAAAATTGGAGATCGAGATGGAAGAAATAAAGGCCAGTGTGAGTGATGTGAGTAATAAATTGGACTTGATTCTTCGTAAAATGAGTTAAATAAATATTTTATTAAATCATTATTTTATTATTAATTTTATTCCTCGGGATCTGGTAGTCTTGTAGTGTCATTTATAAATTCTAAATAGTATTCTTCGGCTGAATCTAAACTCGTGAGCTCAATGATATTATGATTAAAACATGCAAAATAAAATAAATCTATCTTCGGGGCGTTTCGCCGATAAACGCAGGCGTCCTAAATCTTTTAAAACGTCCGTTTATTGTTCCAATTGTGCACTCTACGCGCATTCTCTGTGATGAAAGTTTTGTATTAAAGATTTCTTGATCTCTTGTTGCTTTTCCCTTAAACGATGTTGATAATGTATCAGAACTAGTATTTGCGCATCGCCGATTACAAAAAATGGGCTAGTAAAATTGTTTTCAATGTAGTCCCACAATGAGGAGGCCGAATACACGAATGCATCGTGACAGCTAATCGGATACCTCTCGAACAAATCCTGAACTATATAATCTGCAATAACGACTATTTGAAAATTGACAGAGTGCCAACCTTTACGAGTAATATACTGTCCAGGATATAGTACAGGGGCACATATTGGATTATGTGGTTTATCAATAGCAAGGATACGGCCTCTGATATTTCGTATATTACTAAATTTTTCTTCGAGTAATCTCATTTCATCAACATCTGGTCTTTTAATAAAAATTCTACACAATTTTTCACGAAACAGTTTAATATATCTAGTGATATTATCATGAGCGGTGCTGCTTGGCTCACCAAATATTTTTCCTAAAGCTTTAAAACTAATGTCGTACATCAGATAATAAATTGACATATAAAAATATTTATATTTTTATATACATATATTGCCTTCCCAAAAAAATACACCCCAAATGAACTTAATGCTGTCTTTAGACATGCGAAATGTTGTTCTAAATTGAACATCATCATATAGTGTCATCATTGTTCGGTACCAGCTATTGCTGTAACAAGGTGATCTTGTACCAAAATATATCATTATTATGAATTCATCATCGTCGAAACTAAAAAAAAAATGTGGCAAATCATACATTTGTAAACTATGTTTTTTTGGGGGGGGGGGCAAATTAAAAAAAACGAAAAGAATCATCCATACGTAAACGACGGACATTTTTTTTCAAAACGTATCGAAAACTTTTCAATATGCATTTTTCCTTATGGATTTTTTATTTTTTACGTATGCATTTTTTCCGGACAGGCACTAAATACCTAAAAGATCTAAAATACATAAAGAAATATCAACAGACAAACGTATTCGTAGCTAAAAGACGCTTATGAGATATGCAGTCAACTAGAAAATGGCATCTATTTTAAAGATAAAATATTTTCTTACATAAATTGGAATTTTTATAAAGTGTATATAAATCTTTAATTGTGTAGTATTACATAGAAAAATATAATAACTTGGTTTAAGCGCACTTATATACAATTTTTTTCTATCAAGCATTTTAAATAAGTAAATGTTATGATAAAAGCACGAAAAAGTGCAATAATGATGGGCTTAACTGTCGGAAAAAGCAAAAAAAATGTATGTATGTACGTGTGAACAGTGTCTACAGACATATGTAGTAAGATAATCGTCTATATGCGTGCATCAAAATAGTTTTCATATATTTTACTTAATATGCAAGCATGTTTTGTTTTTACCTTTAATACTTTTATAATGTCAATTATTATTTATTCTTTTATTCTTGTCAATATTTAAAGAATATTTTTATTTCAAGTATTTTTTGTATTTTTCAAGTACTTTTCCAAGTCAAAAATACATGCCCTAATCCAAATATACTAGGGAATGGTCCTATTCCGATCCCTCTAAAAACACAGATAATTTTAAATTAATGTCGCTTAACATTCAAAATATAAAGAAAAAAAAATTTGAACTTAATTGTATTCTAGAGGAATCTAGTCCTGACTTGATACGTATTAAAGAACCCTGTAGACTGAGCTCCACAAACTCAATCTCCATTTCAAATATATTTTTCTCGTAATACCAATGGAAAGACAAGGCCTAGGCCTACTTATCAGGGTTATAAATCTCTTAATGTCTCGACCATAATTATCTTCTCTAGCGTTACTTCTGTGCAACCTGCTCTCAAGCAAAGATAACAAATCTTTTGTATTAAATAACTATGGTTGAAACAACCATAATAATTTTTCTACTACGCTTAAAGAATTAGAATCTTTCCTAAATAAAAATTTGTTAAATGATATAGTTATAGAGGGGATGGGAAAAAAACTACACTAAAATAATGTAAGCCTTAAATAACAAGGGGGTTGATACCTTTGCCCCCGATGCACCCAATAAAGGAACTTGAATATCGATTGGTAGACTACGCACTAGCCGAACAATCGACTTTGCTATTACTAATACTAGGACAATTTAAAATATCAAAAATATTGCCAATAAAACTTTTATCACAGTATTTTTTTGTAATATCTCGCAATATTTTAAAACCTGCAATTTTAAGTTTTTGACTATTTCGGTTTTAAATAAAAACACCCTAAAACTGCTAAAAGTTTTAAAAAAAATTAAAAACTATGCAATATACTACGACAACGTCGGATAACTACACAACTGGTAAACTCTTTAACCAGGAGCTCGTAAACCTTCTTAAAAACAGAAGTTTATATCATCAGTAGATCCCAATCCATCTCTTTACAGATTATCACCCTCTATAACTATTGCCATAAAAAAACGTAAATTGACAGACTTGTAAGCAAAAGGCTAGCCATCCTAGAAGGTCTGCAGTATTAAAAAAAAAAATTTCATAACAATTTTGCTGTTTTGGAATATAAAGGAAGATAAACTAATAAAAATGATTTTAATGCGCTGGATTGCAATAACCCAAAAACAAAACTTTTTAAAATAATTTAACTGGCAGTAATGAATGCAAAATTTAACACCACTGGACAAAAAATTTGGTGGTCGGAAACCTTGAAGATAAAAACTAACGAAAAAATTGTAGACATTGAGTCTGCTGTTTTTAGCAAAAGCTACCGCCGACTAGCTCCAACAAACAATCAGAAAATCGATTTAAAAAAAGGTTATAAATATGCTGATTACACAGCTCAACCTATATCCTGGTTGGAAATAACGATCGTTTTACAATCACTTAGTTTGGAAAAGCCGCCGGACTATATCTTATTCCATTCGATCTTTTAAGGATCGTTTAAAAACGAAAAGACTCCAAAAAGCCCTTTTGCTAAAGCTTTTTAAAAAATCATTAACATGGCATTCAAAAGAGAAATATGCCAAATAATGAAACGAATGTGATCGTATGCCTATATTTAAAAAGGGGATAAGCTTTTTACAAATAAGTACAAGTATTTTGTCTTATTTTGACTTAATGTATATTCTCGCTAAAATTTTAGTCTCTAGACTGCAATCTTTAATGATTAAAAAACTAGTCTTATAAATGAACAAAAAGGATTTTTGGCCAAGTGGAAGTGTGTCTCCCACGGCATGCCTTATAGACGCAATTTAAATTCGAAAATTAAAAATAAATCCCCGTTAGCTACATTTTGAGACCTAAAAAAGCAGATGATTTTGTCTCACACTGTAATTTTCGTAAGAAGTTGCATAAACACTGGTATAGGACGCGTCACAATGAAACTATTTTAATTAATGTATAACTAACCTTTGTAAGAATAGCAATTAGGCCTAAAACTAATAATCCCATCCACTATTTAAGTGAGTCCACTCTTTCTGCCTTACCCGCCAATAATTTTTAATATTTTTTTATGATATTCTAGATCTTTTATCCGGGGCAGTATACCAGGACTCGTAGAAAGTTTAAAAGTTCTTTCTTTGCCGATAAAACGGCATAATTAGCAAGGTTTTCAGCAATAACAAAAATTTTTTGAAAAACTCTTTTTATGGTTGATAAAAATTCAATGGACTTGAACACAAGTAAATACGGTTGTCTAATTTTTAAATGCAATTTTGATCACCCGATTTTCTCAAACCTACATAAACAGGGGATAAATACCAATTTTAAGAAAATACAACATACCTGGGTATTTCTATAAACGACCAACTCGACCTTAAATAAATGGCCAAATAAAAGTGCAATAAGGGCAAAAAAACACATTTACCAAATTCAACTAGCTTCCGGAAACGAAAAATTTTACTTGATCTTTGACTAAAACTAGTAAAAAATATTCTCCTCTCATCGATCGCATTTAAATGGGAAATCTTCGGCATGGACGACCGTAGAATTCAGCCGCTCCAAAATATATCAAATAAAACTAGCAGTCAAATTGTTATAATATTTAATTCTCTCAGAGTAAGAACACATGGGGAACCGAATATCCTACTGCTGTCTGTTTTTAACGCAAAGCTAGAGCAAGAGGCGGAAAAAAAGGAAACAACATTTTGAACCCCTGTATGCTACCTTACAAGCTCTAGTTCTAGTATTAACTCTAAAAAAACTCTCTTTAAACAATCCAGTATGTGATGCAAAGGGCTTGGAGTGCCAGCTGACTTGGCTCCATCCAAAATACCGGAAGAACTAATAGAAAAGAAATCTTATACATTTTTAATAAGGACTTTTCTCTTACTAAAAAAAAAGCCGATGTCAAGGTATAGGCCCTGGTAAATTATATATTAAAAATGAAAAATATAAAATATAAAATATAAAATAGTAAAGGCATCAGGGATTGGAAAAAATAACGTTTAACGTTCATAATGGCCATAAAATGTATGGCCATTATGGGCGGAAAATTTTTACAAATTTTTTCTATATTTTTTAATATATTTCTTCCATATTTTTCATCATATTTGCTCGACTTATAAATTGCTAAATTGACTACATTAACCTCGTTTTTGATCCTTTTTGGCAAAACAAATCAGTAATGCTTGAAGATTAAAGAGAAATATAAGTTATGGATTAGGCAAAAATTAAATATATTTATGGAATTTTTTTTTTCTAATTTGTCTTTAAAGTTTTCATTCTTTATAGTAGTAATTTTTTTAATTTAATAATATGTAATCACATATTTATAACACATCAATCGAAAAATTTAAGGGATTTGGTTTTATGTTATCTCTAATAATCGATTATATAACAAAGACGTTTTAGCTTTTTTTATTAGAGTAAAAGCAAATATTTTTTTTGTTTTGCATAAGGCAAAAACTCTGAATTACAAAATTTATACGTATTCATGTGTTAGACTTTTTTAATTCATATTACAAGAATGACTTTTTAGGTAATTTTGCACTATTAAAAATTTAAAGAATGCAGTACCCAATGAACTATACAAAATATATAGATATTATACTATGTACAATAATAAATTGATTGAATTAATTTTTAAAAGAGTAATTTATGAGCAGGATATATATTAAATGGCTTAAATGCTTGATTTATAGTATTTTTTTGTTATTCTGAAAATACTTCTGGTAGTGTATTAATGCATATTTAGATATCAGGTAGCGTAAAAAAAGTTTTACTAACCAGTAAGAACTAAATATTATAAATTGTTCGTAAATCTAAGGGCGTGTCTGTGGGAATAACGTGTTTTTATAAAAATATGTTTTGCTGATATTTTTTATTTGCGTGTCTAGACAAAACATGTTTTCAAGAAAAACGTGTTTTAATATTGCGTTGCAAAGAGTTGTTGTATAAAAACATGTTTTGTAAAGACACCCAAAATTTTTAAATCTTATTTTAACAAAAATATCTTGCACGTGAATTTGTATTTTTTTTTTATATTGTATAGAAGAAAAGTGTATAATATAAGAAAAAAAACTTTTTATATGTCTGCCGATGAAAAAAAAAACATTATAAATTGACAAGCTCTGTTTACGGTAGTACTATAAAACTAAGCTAAAACAGTTAGTGTTGCAAATTTTTTCATCTTAAATCTTTGTAAAGAACGCTTATAGTAAAAAATAATGTTTTTTTTTCTTTTTCTTTATTTTAACGGAAATTTTTTCGTTATATATGTATCTGCTGTTTTTTATTTTTCGTAACAAAAGTTACTAGAAAGTTTGTATATTGAGACTTTACTGTTACTATAAAAACTGCTGTTAACATTTAAAAAGTGTAAAAATGGACATATTTGCAGCTTTATTAGTCAAAAACACGCAAAGATAATTATTAAAATTACAATCAAATTATGCATATAGTTTTACAAATAAAAAAAACAAAAAATTGTGGAAAAACCAAAAAAAAACCGACACATAATATAATACTCCAGTTTTAATAACTGTTTTGCGTCGTAAAGTGTAAAAAATCGTATTTTTTTACTAAAAAAGTATATTTTTAAATTTTTGCAATAATTTTTTTTTAAAAATGTACATGATAAATCTTTTGACAAAGATTGTAAACGTTTAAAAATTTAAAACGGATTTTAGGAAACTTTTTTAAACGGTATTGAAAACGAGTGATTAAAACGCTTATACCAAAAAAAAATCTGGTATACAGAGTTAAACCGAAAGGAAAAAGTATAAAAAGTTTTTTACTGCGTAAAAAATTAAAAATTATCCTTGCAGCTAAAATTAAGAAGAATTTTTTTTATGTCAAAAAATTGACAAAAAAGTACCTAAAAATGTCTTTTTCGTTTTTTAGACATTAAGGCCGTGTTCTGTTTATTTCACTATAGTAAAGTAAGCGTAACAGTAGCCCAAAAGTATACTATAGTATATTTCGCTATAGTAAAAAATATTTTTAGTAAACGAACAAGAAAAAATTCACTGTAGTGAATTCCCTATAGTGATTTTTCAATATAGTGAATTCCCTGTAATGGATTTTCACTATAGTGATTTTTTTTTTCATGTTCGGTTATTAAAAAAAATAAAACTCACCATGGTGATTTTTCGATATAGTGAGCCACGATATCAACCTATTTACATACCCTTAGTAAATATATAAATATGCAATTATACAAACCAATTATTCGACAGGATATTGAATAAAGTACTAATGTACATCCATGGTGAGATTTGAGACATTGGAAGTGACGTACACATAAATAAAATCTCTGTGGGATACTTCCGCCCAAGTGCATCATATACATTTATGGGTCGTGACCTATTTCGTTGTAATCATAACGATAACACACAGCAATTTAGTATTCTTGCAGGGTGGTACACCTATCATGGGTATGTTAATTTCGAAAAAATAGGTGAAAAACAAAATGATAAAGTAAAAGGATTTTCCAATAAAAAGTTGATGAGTCCTTCTTGAATTGTTATATATGCAATTAGAAATCGCATTATATAGCTTTTGCGGATTTGTCTAAACAAATCCTTGTCAAGGCATTTTATCATTCAAAACAGAAAAAAACTCCGATTATTATAAAATTTTTGCTTGTTATTAATCATAAAGTGTGTCCATCTGTTTTAAAACTTGTTTATACTGCTAATTTTAGTTCTTAAGTCATTTATTTTTGCGCTGTGCAAATTCCGATAAACGGTAAGTTATGCTAACTACAAACACATTTACAAAAATTTGGAGAAAATTTACGAAAAAACTATTGAAGTGTGCTTATCATAACATATCATAATTATAAGACTAAAATATTTTTTATCGCTTAGCCAAAGAAAAATACTTTAGATAATGCCAGTAGACTGAATTTTAAGGTAAAAATCAAGAAGTATATTTATTAAAGCTGTTGTTTAAAATAATTTTGTTTGTTATAGTAATTTCTAAACACCTTTTTTTACATTAATTTATTACCTATTTTATCAAGTTTATCAGACGCGGGTTGTTTCTACAACGTGCAGGAATACCACAAATCAATGAAAGAGTGCTTTTGCTAAGCATTCCTTGTTATCAGTATAAGAAAAATAAAGAAATTGAATATTCACTATAGCGATTTTTGTTCGAAATGCTACTATTGTGATTTTTCACTATATTCAATTTCACTATACCAAATTCAATTAGTAAAAATTATCGAGCAACACTAATTAAATATTTGTAAAATTGGTATACTGATTTTTCACTAAAGTGAAAAAAAAACAGAACATGGCCTAATTTATTGTTTAGTTGCATTATATCTATTTTTTAGTTGCATAAAATTTCCATTTCATATGGCTTTTAAAAAAAAATTCAACGGAAATCTAGTCCGGACTAGTTTTCCAAATTTTCTATAGTGCTGTCTTAACAATATAAAATGTGTTTTACAATAAAAACATGTTTTCTCAATATTGTACAGACACACGTGTGTATAAAACATGTTTTAGAAATACGTGTTTTAGTCAATAATGCATTTTTAATTAGAAACGTGTTTTTATAACATGTTGTTTGACTGCACAGACACGCCTCGAGTGTTCGAGTAACCAAATTAAGCAATAACTTACAAAAACATTGATTTTATTCAATATTAATACAAAGTAAAAAGTTTTCCCCATTTTATGCCATAATGTCCAACATGCGATATTTAAAAATAATCTTTAGCTTCGCTTGTCATAACATATTCCCGATCTCTGATAGGCATCAATACGGTTCTAAAACTTAGAACTAACAGCTTTAATTTTACCCAATCTTGGTCTTTTTTACAACTCTTACCTAGGGAGTATATAAATAATTTCGTTATTTGTGAACAACCCGCAATAAAAGGTGCTTGGCATTTTATTATGGTCTGTTTGGTCTTTATAGACTTAAGACCGTGTAAAAGACTAACGCCAAAAAGCAGCCCAAAAATTACTTTAGCGGTAATACACAATAAAGAAAATATTCTTAACACTTTTTATGGTATGATGGCTTCTAACCCTTTTAAACCTTTGTACATACCCAGCAGAAACCTTTTAAGCTTTTTCAGTAAAGCAGTCCAGGCGAAAAATACTCCTTGCCGCTAAAATTCAGTACGTCAAAGGCGTAATTGTCCAACCCAAAGACCCAGTCATGGGAAATTTGATTATCAAAAGTAAAAAAGGCACGTACGGGTATGTTAGGGGTAGTTCGTCAGGATTTATTTGCCAAGAACCTTGACTAGCTTATCCTTAATAAAAGGTTTTTAGTTTAAATGTAAATTTTTGTGTTTACTGAGGACCGTGAATTACAAAGAGATCTGAGTACAATAAGCGAATTTTTTTATGTTAATTTGTCCATGCATAATTTATACTTAAAAATGAGACTTCTATTAACGCATTGATAGATAAAAAGCATCTTATTTTACTTTAAATAGATTTTATACAAAAAATTACTAGAGTAAACATTTTTACACTTAGATAGTGTATGCGTCGCAGCGAATCGGTTACTAACAAACCAGTTAAAAAAGGGTTACAAACTTGTACTTTTTAAAAGGTAACCGTTATTTTCAGGTTGCGTGAATATGTAATAAAGTGAAAAAATATGCAGATTAACATCCCCAGGCTCTATTTTTAGTTTTGTCATTGCTTTGTTTATGAAATGAAGTTAATTTTATTCAAAGAAATTGAAAAAAAAGCCGCATATTAAGCTTCTAAAATAATTTTAAACACTGCCAGCGCTCACGAAAATATAAATTTTGTATTTAATTATAGAAAATTTAACTGTTAAGTTCGTAAAAATTGTTTTCTGCATACTAGCACATCGCAATAATTGTTTTATCGTTAATTCAGGCGCTAATTTTAGTCAGAAATGACCACCTATAATTAGAATTTTTCTGATAGTATAAATTTTACACCTAGTTTTTTTATTTTCTACTATTCTTTTCTTCTTTTTTATCGATTTTAAAAGAGTTTTCTTAGATATTTATATGCTTTTATTGCAGAGATGTTAAAAATATAAAGTACAAAAAGTTTTGATAATGTAAATAATATTATTCAAAACAAATATAGTAAAAATTTTTTTTACGACAAATCAAGTTTAAAAAACATTTTTGGGATTATTTACAATATAATCTGTTTGCAAAAACTTTACTGTAAAATTACTATACGACGTGTTACAAAGTGCATTTTATTCTTTAATTACTGTGTATTTTGGATTGCATTATTTTAATTATATTTATATTTTGTATAATTGCACAATTGACTTAAACTTTCCACTTAATAAATATTTTAAGTAAAAAATGCCAACTTCAGTAGAAATTCATTAGACGCAAATATCAATAGTTTCAGTGTCAGGGGTCGGTGACAATATATTATTGTACCAATATATTGTCAATATATTGTAACAATATATTATTGCCACAGAAAAATATTGTATAATATTGCTATTTTTTTTTCTATACGAAAAACCGACACAAAAAAATCAGCGAACAAGATTTTCTCTTTCAAAAAATATAAAAGAAGTTTCTATATTTATTGATTCTTGTATTAGCAATACAAAGCATAAAGCCATGAACAAATGTTCTCTAAAAGAGATATCAATGTGTGAATCACTTGTGTAAAGGCCAATATGTTATATTTGCGCAATTTTAAGCATGCAAAGAGTTTTTTTGTGCGTTACGGGCTTTAAAATACAAAACGCACAGTGGCGTAGCCAGGATTTTTTTTAGGAGGGAGCACAAAAAAATAAATGAGCTAGAACAACAAAAAAAAATATTTTTTAACCTTTGCAAAATATTTAAGAATTTCTGAAAAATACAAAATTTATGAAAATATTTTTTTCGCATATTTTGAGGCCCCAAAAAAGACCCCCCTCCCCTTAAATTCAGGCTACGTTTTTTTTTCTAGGGGGGGGGCACGCCCCCCCCCCCTAGCTACGCCTCTGAAAACGCACACAAAGAAAAGCATTTTATGCTAAAAATAAGCTACAACAAAAAACAAAAATTTGTATAAAAAGTTTAATCACACAAGTAAATAGTTTTCGTTAGATATTTATTGATAGATACTTCGCCCTTTTTGATAAAGCAAGATAAGCACAAAAACATATTTAAGTTTTTGTTTATTTGTGAAATTCTAACCGTTTTAAACGTATAATATTTTTGTTAAAAGTCAGTTATTCCCCCCCCACCCTTAAACCAGGCAGAAAAAAATGGCCCTACTGAAGGCCCCAGAAATTTGAGAAATGAGAAAAAACAAGGTTTAAAATGTAATAAAATAAAATGTTTAAAAACAATAAGTGGACCGATTGCATAAACCATAACCATATATTCTATTGAATTAGAAACTTCAAAGTCTTAATGGCCGAAATGTTTCGAAGGTAGTTTAGGCGAGGAGGTTATGGTTAGGTTATAGGGTTATGGTTCGAAATGGGGTATTTTTATCTGGTTAGTTGTAGCTTTATTTAATAAATTTGTAGTGTTTCGACTTATGTTGTAGATCTTAGATGCATTTATTTCTGTATTTTCTCGTACATTCTAAGGGAGGGGGGATAACTGAGCTTTTTGCATTATTTTAGTAGTATTTTGCGCAAACAATATATTGTTTTTTTGACAATATATTATTGTTGTAAAATAAAAATACAATACAATATACAATACAATATACAATACAATTTACAATACAATATACAATACAATATACAATACAATATACAATACAATACTACCGACCCCTGCTTCTTTAACTCGGCAAAACCTTAAAAAACACCACAAATATAATAATAAAAAATCCTATCTACATGTAAAGACATTTTAAAAAAGCTTTGTTATTGCCATCGAAACTTTTTTTGATTACGAAAAATCATAGACAAGCATAAAATTCCATATTTTATATTTAGAATGACTACACGTCCTATAATCAAAATTATTAATTAAAAAAGATGTTTTCTAATAGTTAAAAGTGTGTTATATCGGTTGTTCTATATATGAATCTGAGGAAGAAAGAAACAAGACAAAGATAGTTTTAACAATAACAAAAAAATAAAGAAAAAAAAATATGGGAACAAAGTATTATAAAATAGTAAAACATGTTAACCTCAAGTAACATTTACTATTGTGTATCGAAGCTTTCGATAAAAAAAATATCGCATATAAATATATTTAAAACTGCGATATAATTCATAGTAATTTAAAAATGATTCAATCGAAGAAATGTCCAGGAAACATAAAGATTTACACAAGAGCAAAATACAAAATACTTCTTACTTTTTTTTATAACACTTTTTATTTCATTACATAATATAAATTAATTATAATAATTATGGATTAAATTAGTCAAAATAATTTTATAAAACAAAACGACATGATTTTTTACTGACCAAAAGCCATTATATAATTTCCAAAGAATTGTAGAAGTTTCTTCGTTGATATATTTTGAAAAGATATTTTAATAATACATAAATTGCATAAATATGTCGTATAAACGTATAAGGATGCTTTTATGTATTTCTATACCAATTTTTATACAGAAATTGCGGACTCTGAAAAAAGCACATTGGTAACCCCCCCCCCCCATCTACTTAAAGATATTTGATAATAAGAAAAATGTAAAGGTTAAGATAGGGAAACAAAACACAAAAGGCGATTTTTATGTTTTTCTAAGATAATATTTTTTGTAGAATATATAAGCAAAGATTTGCTAATAAAGTAAAAAGGAACTACAGTTTGTAAAATTTCAACAATAGTTTTTTTTTAGGTAAAATTACATTTCATACATTAATCACAATCTTTTATCTACGAATCATCCAAAATCTAAGACTGCATTATTCATTAAATACTTATTAAGGGCGTGTTTTATTTTTTACTATGAAGTATTTTCACTCAATGTAATGGCATTTTTTCGCCCGGGGTAACTTCTGGACATTACATTTTTTCCGGTGTGCCGTGACATTTTTGGACCCGTAGGGTTTTCGGTCCCCTGTGAGATTTTTAGTAAACAATACAACAATAACTAAAATTCAAATCCTCAAATGAAAACGTCACTAATTAAAACATACGATAGCTATATGCTATGATTATTATATTAAATATGATTTTTGGGCTGTCAATTCTTATAAAAAGCGGGTTTGTATTATATAAATGCAATAATCACACAAAAGAATGTTTGTAAGGTAGTATCCATTATAATAACACGTAATTAGTACCAGATATTGGCATTAAATTTTAAACATAAATGGACGATTTTTTGCCAAAGTCAATGAAAAATTTGTTTTGTGTAAAATCAAAGATACCAGTTTATTGCTAATTATTTGAGTTACAAATTTCATTTTAAAATTTTTTAAATTGTTATTTTTTACGGTTCCGAAATTCATACAGCGTCCGTAAATTTTACTGTGTGATTTTCGGAATGTCTAAAATTATGTCAAAAAGAAAAATTATACATTTAAGGAGATCGCAACATACGGTATTAAATTTTAATGTGCAATTTAAGTGTTGATGCATCTTTATGCAAGATTTATGTATTTCTAGAAATTTCATAAAAGTAAATGGCCAATAAAACGGAACATATGTAGGGGTGTTCTCAAAATTGTCAAATGTATCTTAAAAAGATTATTCTGTTATCTATAAAAGGATTACAAAGATTGTATAGAAGTTTATAGTAATAAATAGGAATGGTCGTTTACAAAATGATTTACAAAACTAGTTTAAAAAAGTCAACCACTAAAAAATCAACTAAAACAGAAGAATTTTTATAATTTAAGGACCACCTCAATGCTTTTTACAAAATTTAGCTTTTTATAGTATATCAAAGAATAAAGTTATAAGGTAGACTAAAGGAGGGAAAAAACGCATTAAATACATTTTATCGAAGTTTTAACTTTAATTGTTTTTCCAGATACCAGCACTAGCAATTAGCTCTGGTTTACTTAAACTCTCTTCAAAAAAAGGAATGCAGCTTTTAGATCTGTTATGAAATAAACCATCTTTTTTAAACCCCGTAAAACATAGACAATATATTTAAACTCTTTATGTGGTACTTTTAACGTCAAAAATACGCGAATACCGCTGCTAAATGCTCTTTCTACTGCTTATTTCATCAGGGACGGATTTACATTTGAGGAGGCCCGGGGGCACTTTTTTTCTATGGGCCCCTTTATTATATTTTCAATTTTCTTAGTGGTAGGCAGAAATATAATTAAGTAAGAATTTTTTTATGCAGTTATCAAAAATTGCTGTAAAGGCTAAGTTGAAACAGCAAAAAAAAATATTATTTTTACAGCGTTATGTATTATAATTTTAAAATGTAAAAAAAAAATATATAAAGAAGTATAAAAAGATCCGTATAATTGTTAAGCAGCGCACATTAAAAATTATAGTTGACATGAAATTGGGTCAAAGATCAGTTGTAAAGATTAAGTACAAAATTGGTAAAATTATTTGCATTTTGGTCTAGGTTCCGTTACAACAAAGCATAATTCTAACACAATTAATTAAAAAAGTTTTATTTTATGTGCCGTACAAATTTTTAATTTATAGTACATAAAAAATTTACCTTATAACAAATTTTTTTGTTAATCAGCAAACGAATCCCATACCTATTTGTAAAAAAAATTATTCGCATCTACTTCTAAAATAAGAAAAAATCCACTGTA
>JAQFYM010002918.1:0-20845 GCA_034694785.1 Agrenia bidenticulata | reverse complement strand
ATATCATTTCCCGAAAACAGATTTGAAAAATCTTGAATGGTTCGTGAGATATCGCAACGACAGACGGACAGACGGACAGACGGACGGACAGACGGACGGACAGACGGCATTGCCATTCGCATAAAGTGTTTTTACAACACTTAATAAACACAACTACTTACACTCAAAGAAAAGTTTCATTATTACGAGCTTACTTTGTGTTGGTGACAGTGAAGATACTAAACATTAGCTAGGAATATAAAATTCTTCAGAAGGTAGTTTTAAAAATCGAGCATTGCATTTCAATTAACTAAACCTCACAAGCTCCCATCAATATGTAAATCATTCGAACCTATTAATAATCAAATCTCTATAATACCCGGGGAAGACACGAAAAAATAAACACCAGAAAAAGCCACCTCCTTTCTCCTTCCCGAGCTGTTTAAAAAAAGTCAATCCTCCTCAAGTCGTATGAAAAAAATCTTTACGAAAAAAAAACACCATGCACCCCCTTAACTCACATAGTAAAAATTTCAAGGATCCTGGAGAGTAGAGAAAGAAAGTCCTGGAGTCTAGGAAATCCCATAAGAGAAAGTAGGACGAAGCGATTTCCTCATAATAATGCACGAATTCTTCCCCTCAATGCAAACTAATGCCCCCTTTCCTCATGTGGCAATCTCAACTCGGCACTCTCCTCCTATCCATCTCCGTGTCCTTATATTTAGGTTTCTCTTCATATATTCTCCGTCCATTATACAAGCACACACACACACACACAAGTGCATGTATTTTTGCAAAGCGGACCCGTTGGGACAAACCCCGCTTCCCCCCATAAACATGTGTATTCATTCATACACATAGAATTATATATAAAATGAGATAACCCAAACACCACGAGAACATCAAGGGCTTTCAAGAACATGGCCCAAATATAAAAATATGTGTATACATATAATCTTATTTCCACTGGTTTAAATTCGGTATGGAGAACGTGTAGGTGGACTTGGTTCTATGTTGTATTATTCCCCGTGTGTTTTTTTCTCTAGGTTCTTTTGGCATATTGTATTGAGGACTGAGGACTGCAGATGCAGATCTTTTTTTGTGTGTTTGCATAGGTATTTATTTATATATGACCTGCAGGAGTGTATGTAGGGGTGGGTAGTACTGGTTGGAGTAGTGTTGCTATTTGTATTGGGAAATATTGTGGATGTTGGAGATTATGAAGTTGTGATAAATATAAATAAAAGTTGCTTTCATCCGCTCGTAAAAGGGCACAAGGTTCTTGTTCTCCCGATACTGTTGTAAAGGGGTGTACTTCTCTTTTATTTGATTGTGCTATTGAGATTTTATTTTTATTGCTCGCATGGTTAACTATAAAATAATATGTACGAGGGGGATTCTCTTCCCTCTCTCTCTCATCATATCATCTCGATTTATGGGCCCAGCATATATTTGCATTTTGCATGTGGGATGCAAGAGCGTTGTCTGGAGAAGACGACATTGTGCTTAAAAGGGGCTATTTCTCAAGTATTCATGAGGATTTCAAGTGGCTGGTGGGTAAGGGAATTTTTTTTGGATAACATTTGGCCATTTTCTTCAGGTCTTGTTTGGTGTGTTGAGGTTCTTGTGCTTTTTTCGCACTATGTGAGGGGACTGAGGGGAGCTAATGAATGTTTTAGTTCTCAGCTATACATCCGGAATCATTTAGTTAGAAATGTGTAAGAGATAGAAGAGGATGTATGTAATCTGTTCCTGTCGCTCTGTTCCGTTTCTCGGGGAGTTGCTAATTTTATTCAGGGTGGAAAAGTGTATGCTTTATTTACACTGCGAAAATTCTAGTAATAACACTCTTACTTAATTAAATAGTCTTGAATTTAGTTTCAAAGCTATGCAAAATGTACATTTTAATACACGGTTTTTTAAAACTTTCTGAAAATTTACAACCAAAACTACAAACTTTTAAACTAAAAGGATAATTTGCCACCATAGTCAGTATAGTTACAAATGCTTTTAAATACTAAAATTACTCATCCACTGCACATCAAATCCATGTATGAAGATAATATACCCTCATCAAACTGTTCCCTAAAGCACAACAGAAACAGGCCCTCAACGTCAACCTGATCCGACAGATCTGGAGCTGTAACTGCTGTAAACTCTCTACAAATATTTACCCTACGCATAATAGATAAATTACTCATATTTCCGGAATCCAAGCTCTGGATACCTAGAAATAATTGAAAACTATTCGAAACCCTCCTGTACCTAAGAATCAAAAACTCTCAAACGTCAACAGCATCCTCATGCCGCACCGAGCACATAATATCCTCTAATATGATTCCACTCCACACAATTCACGTCCGCTTGACCGTGATTAACACTCGGTGGAATTAGCCACTGTCCACTAACTCCGTATTACAGAATTCAGGTTTAAGGCTCGGAGGTACGTGGACTATTGGGTTGTAATAGTTGGAGAGGCTTATTAGCCCCATTCATGCACAAACATATGGTGGTCACGGTTATAGCCCTCCATTCTCTAATCCTTAAATATTGGATGGAAGGGCCGAATTACATTGCATCGTGAATTGACGTAGTAACATCCAGGGAGAATTTCAAGCCTCAGTTGATTCTCTGCGGTGGGAGGTTGGGATGGCATAATTAAATTTATTATTTATTCAGGCTATCCCTCCTCCAACTGAAAAAGAACTCCTTTCCACAGGCTTTTGGGTTCTATTCTGGAGATGTTATTAAGGTATAATGACATTCAAGAGGACTTGTGAACATTTTAATTATCTTGAGTCAATAGCCGATTGAGAAGTTTTTCCGAGCTCCATGTGTAGTCTCCCAATCAAGAGCTTTGTGCTTGTGTGTGTACACAGGAGTTTTTAGAG
The DNA here is from genome assembly GCA_034694785.1 of Agrenia bidenticulata. Taxonomy (NCBI): domain Eukaryota; kingdom Metazoa; phylum Arthropoda; class Collembola; order Entomobryomorpha; family Isotomidae; genus Agrenia; species Agrenia bidenticulata. Next base: position 17,975 of record JAQFYM010002918.1, on the reverse strand, counting down.
AGGTAGGATTTATCGATTGGTTTTGGAAAGTATGGGATATGTCTGATCTGAATTAGAGAGTGGATCAGAATCAACCTGCTGAAGTCTGTGTGCATACAAACGAGTGAAATAAAGGGAAAAAATTAAAAGGAATTGGAACCGCTAACGGGTGCTTCTAACTCACCCGCTCGATTAAGTTATGTTCCTGACATAAGAGAGCCATTAACTTAAGGGAAAAGTCATTAAATTAATGGTTTTTCTTCTGATACACAGAAGAACTAGAGAAGAACTGCAGGGGTGTGCAAAATCATTAGCAATCCCAAACTGCATCATCAGCGCATTAATAACTTGAATTTTTTTTGCCTACCAAAAAAATCTTGAAATTTTTAGAATGATTACGCGAGATTGAACTAAAATTCATACTATCTTACATGCCATTACCACAAAATTGTATTTTCTCTTATCGCCAACTTTGCCCGTTCTCAGACTTTCAGCCCGACCCAGCAGATTTGAAATGCGTAGGGTGGAGCTCCAAAGCCTTGATTTCTGATCTCTAATTCGCTTACACGATTTTTAATATAAAATCTGCTTTGCTTTCAGCTCGTGTCTTTCTTCAGCTCTTTTGTGCGTTTGAGAATTTACATTCCCCTAATATTCACTTTACATTCTTATGTCAATAGTCTCAATAGAGAGATAAGAATGAAACCACATTCAAACGTTAGCTCAGCTTGTGAATCACGAATTTTTGGGATTTGAGGCAGAAATTCAAAACTCCACCAGGACGAGTTTTATCTAGCAGATGATATAGGCAAGGATTATAAAATCTACGTCCCGCATGATTCCATCGGATTGTAATACAGAACGATGTACCGGGAGAGATATTAGATCATCTAGATTGTAGATTGTAGAAAAATATTGAAATTCCGCAGCTGTAGACGACAGTCGGGATTTAGAATGTGTAATACTTCATAATAATATGTGCCATAGTTCCTACCACCCTCCCATTTCTACTCTGGTGTCTGTAGATATGCAAATCAAGAAATGCAAACGAGGCAAATCTGTGAGGAATATTCTGCTAAGAACTCAAAGTTCACACGGAGCTTAGAGAAAAATGCTGAGCACGGACGCATAGATTTTGGAAGGGTTTATGCCACCTCTGGTAGAAATTAGAAGGACATTCAAAGGTCACAAGTTCAAATTTTCCAATACATTTTTGAATAGTTACAATAAATGCATCTGTTGTTTAGTAAGGACTAACAAGCTGATTAAATCTGGTTTGAAATAAATTGGATCATCGTTGCCAAAACCACATTCTGGAAAAATTAATGGCTTGATTGGAAAACTTTTTTTTAAACTTTATGTTTGAAAACATTTGAATTTTTGAAATCCTATTTTTAAAGTAAATCTTTAGAACTATCCAGGATTTTTATTCCACTCGTACGAGCAAATTATTTCACCCCAACCGGTAATTATCCCTTACCCGTTTTACCATGTATGTAGATTTCATGGGAGTTTCGGAAGACTATTTTGCACATGGCCACAATCTATAGGGAATACAGATGAATTTAGACATGAGACCAATCTATCTGTATTATATTATAATGTAAAATACTCAACACTCCTCTAGTTTATAAAGATACTACCCACATCCAAGAACTCTTCCAGTCCGGTTTAAACCCTTTGTAAATGTGTAAGTTGGTAAAATATTCGATGTATGTGGTGTGAATTATTTTAAACTTGCAGTGTCGGGTTTGATAGGATAAAAAAATTCGGAACCAGAACACAGTATCCTGGTACACGTTTCTGTGCCCTCATAGTGTGAAGGAATGTGAGAGGATATTCAAGCAGAATTGAGTGACTGAGTGTTTCTTCCTTCCTCGCCCTTTTGGAGATGGCTTGTGGACCTGAATACAGATAGTAATTTCAAAGGCTAGTCAAAAGTGAAGCCAGAAAAGCGGATTAGGACCCTAGACGAGAACATGGAAAATGGATCGAACAACTCCTTCTATTCTCTAGTTGTACCGCTGTCTCTCTATCCAGTCTCCGTAGTGTCGAGACCATCTCTACTAGCCTCTGAGAATTATTTTTTTCAATCCTAACCTAAGAACTAGCTCTGCACTTCCTATAAATATTTTTGCTGAAGAGCTTGTGAAAGGCAGGCCGGGCCAGGGGTGCTCGGCTCACTTAATCTTGTAAATATTGGGAACAAATGCCGATCTCCATCTGTAATTTTCTAGTAGCTGTCCAGATCCCCATATTTTCAATGCACATTCCTTGTGTTCCCTAAATAAGATAAAATCCTCCCCTGTACATTCAAGTGACAAGAATCCATTCTCCTAACTGGAATATCGGGCCAGGTGCCATCAGTCATCCGAAGTCAGGGCGAGGTCTGAGAAATGACAGTGCAAAGAATGTGGAGCTGAAAGGTTGCTATTAATCAACTTTCTGTCAATAGTACAAACTAAGCTACATTCTGTAGTTGTGTCAAGAGGAGCCGGTTCTTAAATTCATTTAAAATCCATTAGGAATTCTTACAACTCAATTAGGGTTGTAATAGAGAAGCTATAGCCGTCTCGTACTTTAAACTCTGAGCATACCCGGCTGTAAAAAGGGCTGAACTGAAGACTTTCACAACTAAATCCTCCAGTGTCTGATGAGACGAGGTAAAGAGGCAGAGAGAAGAGCAGAAGGGGAAAGTTAATTACCAAAAGAGGAAAAAAAGTCATCACAAATTAATCCCAGTTTAATGCGGGGAGAGATCACTTAAACCCGGGGTAATTGTACAATTCCCACTGCCTTATATATACCTACTCTCCTCTCTACATAGAAATGTGTATGATCATCATGACTATTTTATTTTACAATCTAGAGACTCGGAAATAGTTGTGACTATATAGTGGCGTGTGTCCCACCACCATCACCATCACTGCCACTACACCCCCATAATCCATTCTGAATAGTTCAAAGGCCAGGAATGGAAATGAATATGGGAATTCAGGAGACCGCATTCGGAGATGGCAATACTTTTGCTAAAAAAAACAGCCCATGACTCAAGACAGGGACCGGAAATGTTAGGAATATTTTAATTTCGTTTTATAGAACTTGCTCTTCTGGATATATAGCCAGGGGGAAATCTCGGCCTTATCAAGTTCAAAATTGTAATATGCAGAACACAAGTTCCACATAGTATGTACGATCTGCTTTACTCTGAATATGCATGGGTAGAGAGGATCGTTTTTTGTAAGGCGGAAAATTCATCGAATGAAAGGATATCTGGCTAAAAATCGAGATAGAAAGTTGGAGCGGGTCTCTTTAATGCGGTATAATTTCCAGGCTTTAATGAGCCCAATCAAATTTAGAGGAGGTGGAATTTAGAAAGAAAGTCAATGATTTGATATAGAAAAGATAAAATTCTCTTTTAACCTAAATATTTGATTACTTGATGTAATCTTGATTAGTTTTGAAAATTAATCAATTTACAACCGTTAAAATTCTTGTCAAGTGGAAGTGATAGGTAGTTAAGGTGGAAATAGTATTGGAGTTTAAATGTTCCTACCTCTCTAAAATCTACTGCAGTGAAAATAAAAGAGTTAAAAAACAGAAGATGTATTTAATGGTAGAAGAAAAGTGGTGGAATCGATTTTAGACCAGTTGGCCAGCAAAAGATTTCCTTCCTTAGAAACATAGACATTAAAAGATCCCCGAGTTCAAAAACCCACTCGGAGAGAAAAAGTTGGAAACAATCAAAGCATATTTCAATGGAATTACTCACAAGCTCATACTCCCTTTTTGTTAAGATCCTCTTGAATCTCCAATTTCTTGAATCTCATGTGAGTCTCTCTCTCCTCTCCTCTTATAGTTCTCAGAACAACTCAGGAGACACGAGTGCATAAGAGAGAGAAAGAGAGCTCTTAAAAAAGGTAAAACTTTGCCATATGCAAACTTGAAGTGTAGTCCTCTCCTCCAGCCAAGCTAACTTTGTAGCAACTAGAACTAAGGGAAAGTCCTCGGGACTCTATACCAAGTGAGCAAGTAGAAGGGAGTAGTAAACTGGACGGTTGGGTTCTTATTGGGTTCTTGGCCGCTCATTCTTTGATAGTGTGTCTTGGCTATGACTTGGCCTTAGTAGTACATAGTTCACTCTCTATGGTAACTCTTGGGTCTAAAGTATGTAAAGGGGGGACTTATGGAGCCAGAAGTGGCGAGGAAGGAAATGCGGGAGTAATTTATGATAATGTTTAATGGACAGACATATCCTTACTCGTCCTTGGTTCGTTGGACTCGTTTCAAAACCATTTTTTCTTCCTAGCTTTGAGCTTTCTCTCTTTTCTATAAGTCTCTTCACTCTTTCTCTCTGGAACTAAAAAACAGCTCCAAAACATTGCTGATATTCTTATAAGCTATGCTTGTCTTGTGGTAGACTGGGGGATAGGAGCGAGTGGAATTGTATAGGATGTCGAGTCTCAAATCTAAAATCTAGACTTTTTTAGTATGAGAAACATGTGCCCAAATAACGCTGAATTTAACTCGTCAAGAAGGCTAAGAGTGAGATTCATTATTGTTGTTGTGCTGCTGGTGGTGGGTTTTTTTTTATCAAGCTGTTTTTTTCTTATTAAAAAGCTAAATTGTTGTGAAAGGAGAGAAGAGATATAGGAGTTGTCAACTCATATGAGTGTTGGAATAATCAAGGGAGGAGATTCAACATGAGAAATGGATCGTCCCTTAGAGACTTGGTCTCGGGTCTCGTTTATTAAGAAAAAACCAAGTGTTCAAAAAATAATTTATTTTTGTTTTTATTCTGTTTAAGGAATTAATTAAAATGCACTAAAATTAAATAGTTCACTGACTGTTTATTGTAGAAAGGTAGAAAAAATGCGTCATCTTCAAACTATTTAAATTTAACTTAAGCTAGCTCAACCGAATCCAGGGATGTCGATGTCAATGTCTCGGAGAGTATTTATCTGTAGTTCTAACGTTTGAAAATAAACTTGATCCGACTAATTATTTAAAACGTCTATGTTTCTCCAGCTCTTCTCCTTGTCCTATAAGTCCTAAGGCATCTTCTCTCTTCCATTCCCCACAACCGAAAATACCACCGGGGATGAAATCCCACGGACCGTTCCCTTATAAATTCTAAGAAAATTCCTAAAATAAAGTGAAAGCACTTTCCCCAAGTTTGGGTATAAGCTAAGCCTTCAGCTCCAAACTGCATGTGTAGCCCTTGTATAACCCTAATACTTAATGCTGTGTAATGTAACGTAATATGTGAGACAAGTCCCAGTGCAGGGACCATAACACGGGCCGGTAGATAAATACACTTTATATAAGATTACACAAGGTTATTAAAACCACACGGGCTTACTCCTAAGAAATACATACTGCATTCTTGTTTATAGGCTAGTTGCGTCCTTCCAAGGGGAAAATTGCCTTGGAAAGTGCTCACACATTTTGCGGTTTAGTTAGTTTCAGTTAAGGGTAGGATGTACCATAGGATGTTTATATATATAATAAGGTGTACCCTATATAAGCACACATATCATCTCCAATGCAACGATCAAGAATAATACCAGCCACCCCCACTATAGCTCCTACGTTTAAAATACACAACTTTAATACAAGGCCTGCACATAGAGCCTTGGTAGTAATCCTGGGCTGCGTTATATTTGAAACATCTGTAGAAATCCTCGTGAAATTCCCTTGCATTTGCATCCTGTAGCTTCTTTCTGCTTAAAGCCTTCCTAATCGCTATTCCTTGTCCTAAAAATCAATTATTTAAATTCTACTCCAGCCAGCCTTTTCTAAATTCCTGATTCTACTTACTTTTCGGGGAGAAGGATCAGGAAGGAAAAGTTTATTTCAAAAAGGCAAAGGCAAACCCAACTGCCAAATAAGAGAGAGAGCTACAAGACAACTTGGGTTTGAACCTCGTCCTCGTGTAAACATTACCATCCTTCTTTATTCCATCATCTTCCATCTCTCTCTCTCTTTGGAGCTACACTTTCCTCCCTGTCCGACCTCCTTTTCAATATAAAGAAAGAGAACAAGTGGAATATTATGCAAAACCTACCTGGAGACCTCAAGCGAAGGTATCTACCCGTGAGAACTTCACAAGGATAGAGAGTATAAAAGTTTTAAGGGAGCTCTTATAACTGAGAACATGACGGTCGTCCTGTGAGTAAAACAATAAGAGTTGGCCAGCCTTTGGCTGAAAGATGTGTCGGTTTCCCCTCAGGCCTGTAGGGACCAGTTTTAATTTCGGAGATGAAAGGGCTCTTACCCGTTGTGGTTCCAAATTGTGATGGAGCTAGCCAAAGAATTCCAAAGAGATCAGGTTTCATGGGGTAGTCAGTGGTAGCTTCTAGTGCTTCTTGCTAGTACCTTATACAAGTTGACAACAATTTTTTTTGCTTAAAAGCTGGGTAAATTGGTTTATTTTTATTATAATTACAGGCCATTACATAATTCCCTTCCGATTCTAGTGGTGGTTGTTAAAAAAAAGGCTAAAACTGTCATACGTGTCCTTCAATCTTCTAAATGATGGACTGACTCATGCGGAAGTAAGAAAGATTTGACACATGGTACGGTTATTCCGGATGTCAAAAAAAGTTTATAACTGAACCAGAAAGGGAGACAGACCTACCAGGTAAAGAATGACATGGGCCTTAGTCATTTCTCCCGAGTCAAAATTGAAGATTTCACCTCAAGTGGATCAAATCTCACGGTGGCTGTACCGTTAAACTTTACTGCTCCCATTGCCCGACTGAAATGAGCAAAGTTTGAGTGTAGAGTATTGGTTTTAGAGGATCATAACAATAAAACGGACCGTGTATTCTGTAATGTATATGAATTAGTTCCATCCCTTTTTCCTCCCTATTATATCCTCAGTACGAAAATACTTGTAACCGCTCTGTCGTCTCTTCTAATCGGGTTGAATGGTCCAGACTCGAGGCTCAAGACGAGTTAGTTTCTTAAACTAGCTGTCTTTATGATCCTTCGTCTTAATTTCTGGGGAAAGTTTACAGGTAGGCTCAAGGCCTGAAGGATGCTAAACTTACGTTAGCGACCTGCATTTTTTGGACATCTGGTAAATTGCTAAACAAACTTTTGTATATGCGTGTCTGTCAACACAAAGTGCTGTTAGAGGAACTATTAGACATTAAACACCGAACACTATCTTCTAAGGCCTAGAATAGTGTACGGATTTCAGAGTAGCGTTTGCAATTTAATCAACCAAGACTTCCAGTTGATTAAATCTGACTGTCAGTTAAGTGATAATTAAGAACGCTGGATGAGGTGAGGCTCGCTGCTCAATGCATACGCTCTAAGGGATGAGTTACACAGAGTCAACGTTCAGAAATTGTGTATACTTTTCAAACTCGGAAAGTTAGAGACTTGAACATTCCTGTAAAAAGCGACATTGATTAACCCTAGCTCGACAGGGATGGATAGTCAAACACCATTATTCCTCTTAGTCTAATGAACTGCCCCACCGATTAATTGAGGCTCTATCTGACCCTGGGTAGCCTTCAGAGCTGAATTGCTGTCGCTAGTAAATGAGAGTCTCTCATTAAGAATAGAATTATTCCTAGAGGTTCATCCGATAGGGATTGGGACGAAACTTTAAGAGATTCAATTAGTGAGGATTTAGGGGATTCCCAACTCGGATTTAGCTACAGATTGACTTAAAAACAACAAGTCATACCCGCTTATGCTTATCCGTTAATCCATTAATCCAATTCTCGTCCAGAAGGTTTGCATAATTACCCTTATAGAAGGAGAATGTAAATCACCAGAGTTATAAATAAATAATAGGATTTAGTCGAGCAAAGGGATAATAGTAATTAACCCCTTTGTCCGCAAAAAGACATATCGATCAGCACAGTTCTACAGGTTTAATTGTTCAAAGAGACAAGAGTCAGAGATCCTTGGGCTATTTTAACACAATCAAAAATAATTCAGTACTCTCTCTGCCATGATACTCTCATGGGGGCCTTGAGTCTTCTAAGGAAAATCATTTGTCTCCTTGTAATGTAATCCTGGGAATGTCCTTGTCCAACTTTCCTCAAGCTTTATATGCGTATGGAGACCAACTTTATATGGGAATGTGCAGGGCCTTGTGAGTCTTTCAAAATTAGTAATTTAGTCTAATTAATTACATTACAAATTGGACTAAATTCCATATAAACATTTGTATATTTGTGTACACACATAAATTATGAGGTGGAGATTCCAAGTACTAATTTGAGCCCTCTTAAAGAGAGAGGGGAGGGGAAATGGGTCCTAAAGAGTCGTGGCTTCCTCCTCTCAACATTCTTGAGCTCAACTGTAGTTCTATTAGAAATTAGAAGCAAGTATTAATTAGGAGATGAGGGGTGATGATGAAATGTAATTTCCTTAATAATTTACTTTATAGTTCCGAGCAAGTGCCTCACTGTCTGGGGCACTGTTGGCCCCTGGGATAGCCTTGTGCCTTCAATGTCCGGGCCAGTCGAGTCCAACTTCAAACTTTCAATGTTTGTTATTAATAGTGGGGAGTATCCTAGAGTAGACTGCCTCCAGACACAAGGGCTAAAACTTTCTCCATGTTATAAATTAATAAGCTTAAGTATCTTGAGACTTAGGAAACTTCCCTGGGGTTCAAACGTTTTATCTTTGCACTAAATACTCCTGCGGGCAGGATCTCCGTGTCAAAGGTCAGTTAGTATACTAATAGCTTATAAGTGATCCAGATTTATTGCACCTCTCGTTTTCTACGAATACTGGACACAAACACTCCAAAACTTGTGCTCTCATCCTTAAATGGGGTACAGTATATTCTGTATACGTAATTATGAACAGAGTGTTTCAAATGTTTAAAAAATTTGAAAAACTTGACATTACCGTACAATCAAACCACTCTGTATCTATCATCCAAGGGTAGGTGTGACAAAACTTCCATCATTTATCTCAAGCACTATAGCTAATAAATTATACAAATAGATATTTCTCAGTTGCTGAGTATTCCAGAATCCCGGGCTTTTAGCAGATCATACGGATACTAAAAATTCAGGTTTTTGTCTTGAAGCCTTAACTCGTATAAGAATTTCACGAGTGAGTGGTTTCGCTTTTACTTATGAAGCTTCAATTTAAATGAGGACGAGCCCCTCTTGCTCCTATTTCGTAAGGTAACAGCACTATAAGACTACCACGGATAGATGTATGAAGCTTTTGTGCAAGATATACAGGAAGAATATGAGATAGCAGCGTTTTACTTAAGGTTCACTTAACCCAGAATTCATAAAAGGATAAACTATTTACTCAACAAAGTAAATGTATCAGGACGTTGCTGAGAATGGGACTCAGTTCAACACTCATAAAAATTCCTCTCATGAAATACGGCCTACATTACATTCGAAATTCATAGTACGCACACATGCCAAATTTAATACTCTGCGAATATATATTATATATAACATCAAAATACCTACGCTACATCCTCGAAAATGGCCCGGACTCGGATTACGTGAGGTTGGAGGTTCAAGATTTTCATTGTGTCTTAAATTTTAGCTAGAAAGCATACAAACATTCTTTTCAGATGCTATATATATAGCAGTCAGACGGTGGGGCTTAAATTCATAGCTCACAAGTATCTAGAAGACAGCACGGCGTAAGTGGGTGTAACATAGGGGTTTGGTGCAGACAAATTTAAAATTATGGACGTATTTATGGGAGTTTTTTCCGTAGAAGTCTCTATACAAGTGTGTATGTTACAGGCAGGATTAAAAAATGTGAATAAACTTTTGCCCCTTACAATTGTTAAATGAAATGAACAAAGGAAATTAAATCTACCGTAGTTAACAACTTTCACAAATGAAAGAGTCATTGAGGATAAGTTTTTTTTTTTAGTTATTTGCACAAAAGTGGGGTTGAAATGATATTCACACAATTCCATTAAAAACGCATTTGTGCGTATGAAAGTGTAGTTTAAAAAAATAATAATATAAAAAATCTCCAGATTCTCGCTTTATAAGCAATCACAAAAGTTTTCCATCCCAGCAGGATTTTTTTCACCCAGAATTTGGATTTTAAACTTTCACTATAAGCCCTTGAAGCCCTGTCTCGAAAATAACTACCTGCATCCCCCCTACCCTGATTCAAGCAAAAAGTTCGAGTCTCTACTAACAATGGTTGTTCATTGAACTGTAGCAACTGTAGTATGCATATGACTACTCCAATCTACTGCCATGGGCTCTTAATTTAATTAATTTACAATACTTTAAACAAATAGTACTTATCATGGTAAAACTACCCCCCCGAGGCTCTATAGGCAGACCATTGTAGACAATAACGTATGCATACACAGCTTTTCCCTTTAAATTACTAACAGACTCCATACATTTTTAAGTTTCGTAGTTCAGCATACTTACTCATAGTAGGTGATGTATTGATTATTTTGCTTTTTCATTGTAATTACAAATTTCCTTGCTTAGAACGAGCCTTTATTATCATTACACACTTGAGTGCTTTCCCAGCAACAACACAAGTTTGCAATTATCCGGACTCATTTTACAATTGGACAGTAGCAGTCTGTCTCATGAAAGGAAGCTTGTAACGAAGAAAGAGAAGCATTGTCGCTTCGTGAGTACGAGGGCCTATACATAAATCAACCATAGGAATAACAATAAATATGTATTGTCCAGTAAAAAAAAAACATGTTTCATATTAGGGATACAAACATAGGCATCAGCTTGGGTTTGGGCGGACGTCCAATAGCACACAAGACACAATTTTTCAAAAATTCTCCAAGAATCTCATGAACTTTTTATTATCATTCATGATAATCACAGAAACAACATGGAAGACATTGCTAGAGCGTTATGCAAATCCAATGCTAATGGATAAGACAAAGAGAAAGAGAGAAAGGCTAGCAGTCACCCACCGGTTGTGACCAGAATTTTGAATCAGTTTCAGTCGTTTTTTTTATTCCCAGCCTTAATCCAATATGCATATACGACAGAGAAAGCAAAGATAGCTGGTAGGTACAGAAAACTTTGTTATATTATTATAAGGATGGGTTGCAATGTTTTTATTCCATCTAGTTAACAATTCCATTCATGTTTACAAAAAAAAATAAAGAAACTTTCCAGATAGCTTTTTATGTACCGAGATTTTTCTCATGTGATTCTGGATGCTTTTTGAATCTTATATACCATTCATCTTATGCTGAGAAAAAAACGTGTCACTAGCAGATAGATGATATGATAGTAGGACTATTCCAGAGGCAAGCATTGATTGGAAAATGTCACATCCGACTGGATAATTTACCATCACGTTTACGAAGCTTGACGAGAATGGGAGAAAGTCAATACTTCTCATCCTACTCTCCTTTTGGCAAGGATCCATAAGGATCGATTTTTTTCTTCACTTAACTACATGCCCTGTGTATTTGATAGGTTGAAATTATGCATTTATGCGCTTAGCTTATTTCAGAATCGCATTTGCTACGGAGACTTGTTTCCTTTACTAAAATTCACTTGGGTGAAAGCAAAGTGAAAGCATTAAGTTTTTATTAAAATCCGGTTTGTTATTGCATACCTCAGGGCTGTTGAGTGCAAAGGTTTAAAATTCATCACTCTGATGGACAAGCCTTTATTCCATATCTTTGTACGGGAAGAATCAAATTTGGAATGCTGAGTCACACAATAAGAACAACGTCCCAAAGCTCAAAGTTTGTGCGAATGGAATTTCAGGCTGTAGCTTTCACACAACTTTTTTCAGAGTTGGTGCGAACTAGTTATAAATATTTAAAAGTCCGACAATCTTTCCACAGGCTTTCTACGATTACCTTGCATTCCCACGAAATCACCCTGTAAGTTGATTATTCTTATCTATTATTCACACAAAATACAGTCTAAACAGTCTCCAAGTAGCACTTGATAGATTGAGGATTAAACGGGTAGGAAAAGTCACACTCAGGTCTCTTTTATTTAGAGCTCCGAGTAGTCAGTATTGATTTATAATATCGTTCCTTCAAACACAAACCTATCTTCCAATAACCCTCTCGTCCCTAAGATTGATATTTGATAAGCACTGCAGGGACTGTATTAGCCTCTTATCTATTTATACTCGAAGCACTATTAATTAGTGATGAGTAAAGAGGCATGAAATACTCAAGGTGAAAGTTAAAAGGGCAAAAGTACTAAAGAACAATATGACACAAGGTTTAGCAGCTTAATAAGATCTAGTCGAGGTTGTATGATTTCTTGATAATTGCAAATTGGATAAGTACCTCAGCTCTGAGGGTTCAGAAGGATCCGAGAGCCCTCGCTTCTTCCCAGCCTTCTATTTGTATTTGAAGTGTTTGAGTTGAATTCGCAAGCAAGACTGTCTCACCAAATATCTAGCGCTCATAGATTTCAGGGAAAGATGTGTGTGCCAACAGAGCAGAAGCATTGTGCTCCCTACCAACTTCTCTTTAAGATATGTACATTCCTATTAGTAGACGTACCTACGCCTGGTATAAAGCCTCCAAAGGCACCATAAACATTTTAGCCAAATAACCAACTTTAGGCACTACGGTTTAGACATAACGGAAAAGGGCCGTAGTCGTGTTGACCTAAGCTGGGCCTTGTAACGGTCTCCTTTATAAATTTGATGAGAAATGGATCAAGCTCGGATTCTAAAAGTGTTGACTATTAATTGTGGACAGTTTGCAATACTCTAAGTAACATATTTTTCCAACGTTGGCAACTTTTTTAAGTAAATATAGAAAGGGTTGAGGAGAAGCAGGGTTTGTGCCCTTACGGCCCTGTTTATCTGATTCCTTAAATTACAGCAAGATGATATACGAAATGAGTACAGAGTTCCATTAATGCTTCGTGTGAATCACCCAGTAGCAGCTTCTAGCATCCTCCTACTACATCACAGAGATATCCTACACAGATCCAAGAGTGTAAAACCCTTTCTGGATGCAAGCAGTTGGAATTTGGACATTTTAGGAGTTGGATGTGGCGGATTTCAGGGAATAACTGGTGGAGGTTCCATTTTATTATATTTCATTGGATATACCGAAATGGGAAGAAGTACGACGGGGTTTAGTCACTATCTATTTGCTATGTTGTTCTAGATTGAGCAAATGCGTTTGATTGCATATGCATTGCCTTAGCTTTTTAGTTTTTGGTTTACTATAGGGAAGGGATTTCTGTCCTGATTTAGTCTGCCAACTTTCACCATAGATTTGCTGTCCCTTTGCCATCCCGTTAGAACTACTAATGCTACTACTCGGTACTGGTGAGGGTGGTGGTGGTTTTGGTCGTGGTGCCTCTACTTTGTACTTGGTTATCAACAAATCTTGTGAAGTGACGTGGGCGAATTGCCTAGGAGAACTCCAGAATCTCCAAGTTCCGTCACGAGAGAGCAAGAATTTGTCCAAAAAATCGAAATACCCTTCATTCCATTAGACACTCTGTGTTGGGATTGCTATGCACACCATTCGATGCTCCTTGCCAAGAGATAACTTGGGGAAATCGCTTCCTGTGCTTTCATTCAAAGTTTATTACACTCCCCTCCTTTCATCATGGTTGAAAAGTGTTAGTGTTATTGTCTGCTTGGGCTTGCATCCTATTTAATTAGAGAGAAGAAAGGATATAGCTTTAGTGCTGGGGATGGCAAAATGAAGGACAGGAGGATAGGGTAAGTGATAGGTGGCTAAATTTAAACAAAATCAAATGTCACAACACCAACTGACATTCAAACGAGGGGAGAACGTGGCGAAAGTTTCAGCTTTCATTTATTGGTCTAAATTATTTTTTAAATATAATATTTCTAGTATAACGATGTATCTGCAACGAATTTCTAATAATATTCACCATTTAAAAATGAATTAAAATTAATAATTTTTTGTTTACATGCATACCTCCTAGAATGAAATCGCACGAGCAGTTTTTTAGTTAGAGGTTTCAAGACCTCAACAATAGCCAAGGACATTGACAACCGAGTTTCGTAAGATGTAAATTATTATATTTCTACCCCGGAAAACAATTTGATTGTACTATAAATATATTTTATTCAGCAATCCATCTTAATCTAAAATATAGTTTCCAATTTCTCCGAAAAAAATTGCTCGCGTTCCTCTATCTTCTTATCAACTTTGTATTCTCCCGATCTGAAAAAATGGAGAAAGTAACATCCCCCCACGATCTAGAAAGCAAACGAAACAAAAACGGAAAAGATGAATTGAGCTTTAACAGCGTAAATCATTTAAATTAGCTTATGTTCAGCCTGACATTTACTACATCTAAAGGAGATGTACATTATTCCAAGAAACACCTACACACCCCACATATTTGTACAATACGCTATTCTTCCTTGAAAAGGCCTATTTTGTGCGATATTCTGAGAATATAATAAACCCCAGCATCCTTTAACAACCCAACATGCTAACGGCTCGCAATTCCACAGATTGCGATTGGATGGATAAGTATTCCACCAGACTAACACTATCACTTTCCCTGTCACCCATAAATCCCAATGATCCAGTAGACTGTCAGCATATGAGTTAAATTAGACTTGGATCCTCGCACCTCCTTTACCCAGCCAAGATAGTATTATCCCAAGGTAGATCCTACAGGAGTTGACTCCCAACTCCCAGGGCCGTACTAGATTTCTGTTGTCATTTCGACCTAATTCAAACTGAGGGAGTGACACTCTTTAAACACAGTTCGTTATACCAGAGCTGTGGGATGAGAATTTAAAATAAAAGTGCTGAGTCCATCCTTTCATAAACTTAGCAGTCAGTTGCATCTCCACCTACCACGTATAGTTTAGTAGTCCGAGAGCAGTTGGGTCGTAAATCATATCATGGAGTAAACGGAATCTGCTTTAGCTCTGGAGTCTGGAGATACACCCCTCCCTCTCCTTTATGATACGTAACCAAGTTCATTCTCATAAAAGTTTGATACGAGGTCTCTGGAATTGTGCCATTGGAATTGGAAACATTGAGCCACTTCCTTGCTAGGATCAGAGCTCATGTACTTTAATATTACAATGAACTACCAATCCACTACCCTATCCTAACTATGTTGACTAACTAGATTAGACGTTGTAGGAGCTTGGGAAGTGGTGTAGTCTGGTTTGATACTGGAACGAAGACCAGAACAGAACGACATCTCAGCCATAAACTACTCGACTGCTTTTCCCTGAATCTATTCTTCTGTGTTCATTTCGTTCTGTCGGCAAGTCTCTTGGAGTTTGTCATCTCATCGGATTTCGTATAACAATGTTTATTGCATAAGTTTCCCCTTCCCGGGTAATATACAGTTGAGTTAACTGGGAAATTATTTGTCAAAAGCTCAGAGATACTACCAAGAAGGGGTTTGGACATACTACCACCCAGTCTGGAGTCTCCAGAGAGTAATATGAACGAGTCAAATTTGCCTCTGTATTCTTCTTCAATATGTTCAGTAGGACATTAAGGGTAATAGAGTAGTAGTAGAATGTACAGTTATAGCTATGAATAGCAAACCCTCGTCCTTTCTTAAAAGTAGCATTGTACGAGTACTACTAATCTGAGGGAAATTATTTTGGAAACTTGAGTAAAAGTATACCCGATCTAATGAGAATATTTTTAGTGTGCAATTAATTCCCACTTGATAAACTCAGCTTCTCAAAAGTAATTAGTAAAATAAGACAATACCTGGACACTTTAGATAAGATTACTTTTATGTTTAAATAGAAGTGTGCAAGCTCCATGTCTTGGGAGATAAGACGTAAGGGGGAAAGCGAGTTAATATTTGTCCTGTGTACGCTTATCTAAAAGCCTCCAATGGTTACGATTTGAATATTCGTAGTAAAAACCAAATATCTAAGCTGCCTTGGAAGGCTTTAACATTAATTACCTATAGAATAGATTTTATAATATATTCTATTTTGATGAACACTTTTTGGTTTATTTACCCTGCCGAAAGGATGAGCCCTATTATGGTCGCACTGATGTTCACATGATGATCATTCATTTTCTGATTATCAAAATAAAGGTTCTTTGTCGTTCCGTACGAAATTCTAAGTAAACATTGTACTTTTCCCAAAGCCAAAGAGCTTACTGTAACACCCATCGATAAGTTAAAAAAAATACAGAAACAATTTGTTGTCTTTCAATGCTATTGATAAAAACCCATGATTCAAATTCAAGAATGTACCATTCAAGATCTAAAGAGCTATTTCATCATCATCATCATCATCATCATCATCAAGTTCTTTCTAAAACTGAAGGCCTTTGAGCTCATCTCAGGTAAAAACAAATCAGCCTTAGAAGTCTCAAACCGTACACGAAATGTGTTCTCTCATTATGTTCAAAGAAAACATGGTGGAATTCTTCCGTCTCAGTTTCAGGTACAGAAAGGTGGTTAGCATAACAGAAATATGGACTGTGAATTAAGGCCAAAAAAAATATTATGCAAGCTGCCAAAAATCTTTACAAGGGCACAGGAGCTTAAGCCATTAAAAAATTTGTAGGTTCCATGAAGCTATGAGAGAAAGTAGGGCATTGTAGTACTCGCTTGTTCCTTTCATTCGTCATCCCGCGACTTTCCCAATGTTTACATAAATCTCATACTCCTATAGGCATCCATAATCATATGCTTTCACAGGGAGTTCTAGGGCTGGGATGCCTTTAGAAAATATAAGGAAAATACACTCGGCTCGAGGTCGAGCTAGATTACATCAACATCACTGACTCACAATCCCTCAATAAGGCCATAGGAAGCACAATCGCTTGGAGTTTGGAGGTAGCCTAAGTATGCATTAAAAACGGAGCCCAAGAGGTTCAATTAGGATGACAAGAAGGTATGGCAAAGAGTAGATTGAATAGCTAACAAGGAGCTTCTGTAGTCCACAATCTCAATCCTCAAGCTTTTTTTAACGAGCTGGGTAGGTTGAGCTAGCAATTTCAAAATCACAAGTCTACCATCAATAAAATAATAATATACAGCCAGTACCTATAAATATCCATGTAACTTTATGCTCCCCTACAAATCTATCATAAAAATAATAACACAGTAATAAAAAGTCAATTCTGAATGACACAGCGTCAACTACAACCTCTTGGCACTCAATAATTCGCAACTCTTTAAAGAACTTTGACTACATTTTTATTTTCAGCTTAAATAGAATGTTCAATATACTTTCTTTTAGCTCAAAACACTCCTAATGCACAAATCCCTTATTTACTTAAGACTGGTGTGTTTATGTCTGCAAATACACATCCTGCTATATAAGCTCATTAAATCATACCCTACCTGGGCCATTTGATTCTCTAGGCTGTAGCTACACAGTTTGCTATGTCCTTATAATAATAAAAGAGATGGGAAAAAGAGAGGAGAGCAGTGTGAACATATATATGGAATCAGGGTGAAGAAATTGGGCGGACTTTCTTTATGGATTAAGTTGTTTTCTCCTCCAGTGTGGAACCATGAGTGGGAATGACATGTTCGTTTCATGAAGTTTCATGAACTGTCATAGTCTGTCATCTCTCGATATTCTATGGTGATATTGGAGTTGGAGGACACGGGCCAGTGCCTTCCCTGTCTGGTAATCTCCTTGTCTCGAGTGTTGAGAGCTCCTCGGATATATGTATTTATAGCACATAGTCTGTATATTTAGTATACTTGTGTGTAGAGATGGGGTGTGAGGGAAAACACTGTATGTTACTATTATTATAGACCGTCGGGTTGTACTACACATTATAAATTTGTAAGAAAGTGTGGGGCTGTAAAGGTCTGATAGTTTTGTTGTAAAAGCTGGGACGTAGGATGTAGGGTATGTTATGTCATTGGTGGAGAGGTGTGAGTTGGATTTAGATCCGTTTAGAGTCTCTTCCCTTTTGAGTATGGATTGATGAAATTTGACACTTTTCCATGAACAACGAAAGGCTTTGCTATTTTGAAAAACTCACAAGTGCAACTTCATATAGCCCGAGCCAAGTTGATAAAAAATTTCAAGCTTCTTAACCAATTTATAAA
>JAQFYM010002917.1:0-20852 GCA_034694785.1 Agrenia bidenticulata | reverse complement strand
TCACCGTTACTTTCGATTAAATCAGACCTTTTGTCAATGACAGTAGTAGGTAGCAAGGTAGATGTTTTGCAATAGGATTTCAGACTCTGCCTACGTTCGAAGAATTAGTCTAATTAATCAAGACCAAGTGATTATGTGTAGGATTTTTTAAAAGTAATTACGGTATTATAAAATTCTATATATTCGTACATAGCGACAAACACTACTCTAAACTAAAGATAAACTGTTGACAATTATTTTTTTTCAAACTCAAAACCTTCATACTCAAGTAGTGTTTAGATTTTGAAACTTGATTGAGTCTATTCAATACGAAAAGCAATGCTTGGTCAAAACAAGCCTCAGGCAGGAGAGATAAGAGATTCTATATAAACGAGAAGGTTTTTTTTTGACAAATTCATTGGATTCATTTAAATTCTAAATAGTTAAAAACCAGGTCAGATTTTGAATGCAATAACTGGGGGTTATAATTCCCATTAAATTCTATTTAGGTGACAATAGGCTTACTTACAGATTTGAAGCGACCAACAAAAGGGTTACTAAACATCTTTCAAAATTAAAGGCATTGTAGTCCCGTCACGAAAATCACGAAAATCATGAAATTTCCTAAATGAAATGGATCACAAGATGTAAAATCATGAACAAGAGGATGTGACCTGGTGCTAAATATTTTTTGCCAATTTAAAAATGTTTAAACCATGGGACTAAATAACCCTGCCTTCTTTTCAATTTTTTTTATCTCTCTCTCTCTCCTTGTGCATGTATGCTATGCTTTTAATAAAACATGCATATCATCTACTTGCATAATTCCTCTTAATGTGGAATTCCTTTCCGTTCAAACTACCTAGACACACTTTGTCAAAGGCCAATTAATCACTTTAAACTGTGAGCTGTGGAGTTTAAGTGTAAAGAGCTGAGCTAAAAAAAACATATATTACCGTCAATTCCAGATTAGCTTTTATTCCATTCCAAATCCATACCCACGAATATAGAAGAGCCAAGTAGATCTGTAAATAACAAATTCAAAAACATAAATATCATGAGAAATTTCCAAATTTTCTTATGTTTGAACTTTTAAAATAAACGCTATTAGCTTGTTTGAATCTTTTACGCAATTTTGTGCTCAAAACACCATAAAATCTGTCTATATCAGATTTTTGTTTAAAATGGTGTCAACGAGTTATAAAATCTATCATTTTATTTAAATATCCCAAACCCCAAAGGAAACAGAAAACAAATGACAACAAATAAGTGGGCTAATATTTCTCTAGGAATTTTTTTAAAACCCAAAAAATTTCACTCTCAACATCCTACATCTCCATTCTGACTTATGAAATATATTCCATTACCTCATCATCATCATCCTTCTCTACAACAGAGTCATCATCACATATATCACATCACAGGAGGAAGGATACACTTTTTTCTCAAAGTGACGTTTGGACTCAACTAGTTTCAAAGAATTGTCTACAACTCTACATGGCTTTCTACCATTTCCTTAAAAATAATCGTTCCCTCGCCAAATAGTAAACAAAGTGTTTTTGTTACGAGGAAAAATCCCAAATTGCCATGTTACTTTTTGAAACGATTAGTATGTCACTTTAAAGGAGAACAAGAACTTATGTAGTACAGACATTATAGCTACTCGCGTCACTTTCGAAACTCTTGAGAAATGAATCATGCTGAAAAAGACACATTTCAGCCCTGTCTCTCATCTAATACCAATACTACTAAATTTTTTTTGCGGTCTTATAAAATACCTCTAAACATACTGTGTCAAACAAGTCCGATTGTTAGCTCTTATGCAATCTCTGTGGCGAACGTTGTTTAGTTGTTTAAGGGAGGGCTTAAGGTAAACGATAAACGTGTCGACAGGGCAGTAGGAAGTTTGAGAAAAAAACTAAGTCACGAATATCTTTGCTAATAATAATATTTCTCTTTAAGCTTTGCCAACTGCCGATTTTAAATTCATGTTGAATTAACATCAATTCATTGTCTTAGCTAACGAGAAGAATTATCATTTTACAATTTGCCATCTCTCAATCTCATTAGGATTTTTTTTTCTCTCTCTCGTTTAATCCGTTTGTTTTGACTGTGTGTTTTGTGTTTAAATTAGCAACTTGATCAATGACGCGTGAACAAGGGAGTTTTATGCGCCAGTCGTTACAATTTATTTGCTATTCTCTCATGGGTGAGGGAACACACCTGAAGCCTCACATCCTTTCCTAATTACCTTCTAATTGATTGGAGGGATTTAGATTGCTAAGGTAAATAGAGAATTAGGAAATCAAATTGCGATTAATAATCAAACCAAAACCAGGCTCAACTCTCTGACTTGGGATAACTGGGAGAAATTTTCGAAATCAGCCTCGAGGGCCTTTGGAAAAATAAATATTTTTTTATAATCAAGCCTCCTCAAGTCGTTACTTGTGTATTGTATACTTTTTATTGAAAATTAACACCGTTATTTAATATTTAAATACTTTCAGCTCAAAGCTTGCGAGTTGCATCATCTCGAGTTTTAAAAAGCTCTGTGGAGTAGCACAAAATACTCTTTAATGGCCCACGATTGATTTAATGGCTAGGAGAAACGGACTGAGATTCGAAATATTTGACTCTAGCTGTAAATACTAAATAATTTTTGAATGAAGGTGTCAGGTGAGTTCGTTTTTAAGACCGGCAGGCCTAATTGTTGATTATACTGACGTTTGGAATTTTTTAGTATTGAATACATCATCGTCATCAGCATCTCTAGTTCCATCTTAGAAATTCTCTATGCAAGCAAATTATATGAACAAGAGATTCTTGAATCTGTTTTACTACGTGACGTTTACACCTGCTGGCCTCTTCTCAGCTATTTGCCACAAGGGAAATAAATGAAGATTTTGACACGAGGGTGTTAATTACTGGGAAATATTATTGAGCCATAAAAAAAATCATTTGAGCTATTTCAGCTCGTCCTTTATCGCTCTGTTTGTTTTGCAATAGGAGAAATGTGTGGGCTATGTGACTGTGTATGAAGTTATGTTACGAAATCCCGGTGTGTATGATTTTTTTTTACGGATGTGTCGATATTATCCAATCGTCAAGGGCTTGCTTCTATTATAGTCTTCCGTGTTTCTAGAGCGTTAATGCATTTAACGAGCTAAATTAATTCTGATGTGATTTCGTATGGTAATTACAACCTGACATAAAACATTGGGGATGATGTTACTCCTGAGACATGGGAATGGGGCTAAAGGATTAAAAACTAGGTAGCAAATATATTTTGAAAAAGATTTTGGTAACGGCTGTGTTGTGTTGTGCGTACTTTTGATCCGGTGAATATGCATCGGTCATTTACCTTGAGGTTTTTGAGGCTCGGCCCCTCCCTGCCATAAAAGACTACCATCTGCTGTGGGCTAGTACTTATTGATTCGAGGAAATAATTAAATTAGCCTTTGCTTATTTGCACAAGCACGAGCTGTATATTTGCATGGAGATATAATGGTGGTTCTTCTAACATAGGGAAAAATATGTCGATTTTGAGAGTTATCAACAGACATCATGCTACGTAATTGCAAAAATGTATTCGTAATTGTAAGAATCTAAAAGTTAGTAAAAATAAACTTGACAAAGCCTTGTATGATTTAACTGAGTTAAGAAGCCACTTTTGAATATGGCAGAATCCATAATAACTGTTACATATTGAAGATCTAAAGTGTTTTCATCAAACATCTGTAGATAGAAACTTACAACCATAAGTTAACAGGCATTTAATTTCTGAACCAAGAAACTGGACCATGTAGGGAATTTTAAAGCCATATTTTCCATTTAAAATTACACAGCAATATTCATAGAAGTTTCTTCTCTCAATAAATCCAGTTGGGAGTTCTCTATGGACTCATAGGTATTTATAAAATCGTATATTTCCATCCCCCCGTATTCCCCGACCACAATCGAAACTCTTGAGGATTTGAAAGGATGAGTTGGCCATTTCACTCCAAAAACTTCTGTCTCCACTCTCATCAAATTTAACCAAACCACATCCATCTGTAACCACTGACACCGACTACCGAGACCGACATCATCATCATCATTCCATTCCACACTGATTCAAAACTCTATAGTGTTCAACTCCGTGTTGATTTTTTTTTCGAAACCCTTACTACCTCTGTCTCATCTACTAGCCATCCTATCATCATCCCTTATTATACAATTCAGACATCTCTAATGGATCCGGTGGAGGTGAATTTTTAAAGTGATAAAAGCGCATCTTAAAAACCGTCTTGGAAACACAATCTTTTCCCAAAGCCGACTTTGAGCTTAAAAACTTTATAAAGGAAGTCGTTTAACACGTTTATCTCCCTGTGTATTTACTATTTACATCATCTTCGTACTTGGTAATTTAAAGATTCTACTCCCAACACTCATCCCATGATCGAACCATCCTCCTTGTATGCATAATGCATTCATATATTATCAGCCCAAGCCTTTGGGCACAATCATACTCTCGTAAAGTATAAGAAATAACACAGACACTTTTGTATCTAAAAAAAAAGGTTTCAGGGGGTAGTAAGTAGTGTCTGCTACTTTCTGTATGCAATCCACTCGGAGATGATGATGAGACAGTCACAGGTTTATAAAGTTTGAAAAAATAAAGATTTGGGCTAAAAAAATGGCCTTCAAATTAACTCTTCCTTCATCTCCCTCCATTGTAATCATTTGGTGAAGGGTTATGAATGAATATTTACTTTACTAGCTTCATCTTGGATGTTTGATGTGCTTAAAAAATATATGTGTGTGTATGGATCACGTTGGTATTTTTTAAGATGATGAACGTGGACTGGGCTTTGTTGCTTTTTGATACCTTAAGAAATGCCCAAAGGATTAGCTAAGAATAAAAGAGTCATGTCCAAAATTACACAAAAGCCCAAGATTTCGTTTAACTCTGATTTATGACTTTCAAGTGGGGACTTTGAAGGATGCACAAGTCACTTGGGATTCTCTAAACGTTAAAATGGATGAATAGAGAGACAGATCGTTTATGTTTACCCGTAACGAACAACTAACCAATCATTACGGCTCTCTTGCCAAATCTTTGGAGCTAATCTTTGAAATCTCTTTGAAATGTTTTTTGGTACGAGTTACACAAGCCACTACCTCTTGGCAATAGTAATAACTGTTGCATGATACTATCGGCTACTATTGCTTATCTTGATACCAGCAGCTTCATTGATGGAGATAGAAAATTCTTAAAGATATGGCGTTAAAAAAAAGTGGACGAACGAGGGCATTTATGAGGGGAAATTGACGGGTTTTAGATGTGCAGGGATTATCCTCGGATCATCGTCGACGTCAGGTACCTCGACCCATTCATTGCGGCAGGCATCGACGGTGTATGAATGAATGAAAATATTATTCAAAAACTGGTGTTGACCATGGGAGAAGTTTGAGGATTTTTTAGACTTTGTTTTTGGAGCTGTGAATCCAACTGTAGTTCAAAACGTTAAAGATAAATCAAAATCACCTCGCACAAAAAGTACAGATGAGAGTATTCCAGTTTTTTTTAAAGTTGGATTTTCAATAACAATTTACAATGAGCTGACATGGGAGGTGGATTGCACACTTGATATAAATTATAATCTAGCCTATAATTTAAATAGGATATAAACTATAAACATGGTAATTTAATGACCTTTTAGGGAGAAAAAAAATCCGTGAAAGGTCTTTCAAATCTGTCATAATAGCTCAGTGATTAAGTTATGGTTGTACTCAGTTAATAATCGGTTGGTTAAGTTTTTTAAATTTTCTTAAGGATGTTGCTATACACATATTGGATGAGAATTTAAATAATTAGGTTTTCGGCTTATGGGGAAAAGAACAGTGACTTTGGGGTTGATCACCCATGATAAATATGAATCAAGCTGATCTGGGAAAGATATGAGATGCTGAGGCAATTCATTTTATTCCACGGGATTCATTGCCCCCGCATACCAAACCATTAAATCCTCATTTGTTTGATAACATCATAATTGAGCTGGATATACCACCACCACCTCCATCATTCCCTTAAGTGACTCATGTGCTACGAGGAAACTTGGAAACTACATTTGAAACGAAATAAAACAATTATGGAAGTAAAAATCGTTTGAAGTCTCCTTAATCAATACAGTAGGAAGCTAGGAACCAATGTGTTTTAAGAGCATAAAATACACCCTACATTAAAGGAATCAAAATCGATTATTATACAGCAACAAAGAATAGTTTTTTACAATAATGTGCAAATTAAAACGAAGGCTCTAAAAACAAAAGCAGTTTATTATAATTACGATGTGCATTTACAAGGTCAGCCAGTCCATGATGGGAACAATATATTTTGCATTGTACCAGCTGCCAGAAACTCCGTATTTTACTACAAAAACAATCAAGTCTAATAAACGAATGGAGTTAATTGACGCAGATTTTCAGCCACTCTACAAACCTTAATTAATTGGTTAGAGAAAAAAACTACAGCTGAATCCGGCTTGATTTACTCACAAGTGTCCACGAGGCTTCCATGGGTTATCACAATAGCTAATTGCAAGCCTGTCTTTGTCCATGTAAATCACAATGAGGAATGATGTCATTAAATTAATGGATGTTTTTTACACAAAACTTTTAAATTATTCGTCCCCCAGTACATTACCTAATGCAATTCTGATTAACATCAATCCCTTGATTTCAGATCTAAAAATACAGTTGACTATCGACGACTAGCCTTTTAATTCATTTTCCAGCTCTCCTAATCGACACACCTTCTGGTCTCTGAACTTAATTAGCAAATATAATCTAATCCTGATGATGATGAGGACGAGGGACATAACACGAGGAGAGTGGCTTAATTGACTTAGGAAATCGTTACGCATAATTCAAACAAGCTCACAGTCCAAAGTTGAGCTCTGAAATTCTATTATATTTTTATATAGCGTTAAATTTAGAAACTCTGTATCCCACACTACTCTTATGCAAATAGACAAGGGTGGACCTCTTAATCCAAAGTTTATGCAAAGTAAATGGCTCTATAGTCAATAGTAAATACTG
The DNA here is from genome assembly GCA_034694785.1 of Agrenia bidenticulata. Taxonomy (NCBI): domain Eukaryota; kingdom Metazoa; phylum Arthropoda; class Collembola; order Entomobryomorpha; family Isotomidae; genus Agrenia; species Agrenia bidenticulata. The sequence goes on along the minus strand of JAQFYM010002917.1, from coordinate 13,793 downwards.
AATCGCCTTGTACACTTGTAAACTGTTGACATTTGCACTTGAAGATTAGTTAATTATGCTAATACCAGCTTCCATGATGAAATCTTGCACTGACGTACTAGGGGAGGGAATGGCAAGGCTGCTTTAAAAGATTACATAAATTTTGTCACTCATTTATTTTCAGTGGGAAAAATGGAAATTAGCTTAGGAAACATTCCTATGGTGTGTCTTCCCTCTCATCCTTAAAACCTCCATAACCATCCTAGTAGAATCAATTATTTGAATACAAGACATAATTCAAAAGCTCAAGCTTTTTCAAACACACAAAAGCTAAGCAACTCAGTTTCAATTTAAAACCTTCCAAGGTCTAAAATAATAGGAGATTTCTTTATGAGATTAGCTTACCAAGTACTCGGGGAGATTGCTAAGTATTCTTAGGTGATTTAGCGATTTTTTGATGACAATTAATAACCAAATAGTCCTTGACAAGGTGACAAGAGATCGTTAATTTGGTTACGAATCGTTGACCACAGCCAAGATCTTGTGTCCAAACCCAAAGGTTTACTTAATTCGATGTTAGCCGTTCACACGCCGCCTTAGTACCTTTAGTGGCATAGGCGCTGTATAGGCGGTCTAAAATTAAGTGCAATTATTTATGGTTAGGCTATTAAAGTGAGAGATAGGACAGTAGCTTTGTAGTATAAGGGCTAGAGAATCCTGGTTGTCTCTAAGTATAGATGACACAGAGACTTAAAAAAAATCGATATGAAAAGCCAGTAAGATTTAGGTAAGGCCACGAGAGAATTGTTAGCCAACATTTGTGGGGTAAATTAATAGGTTTTCGACACTTAAAATCCATCACGAGCTGATGCCAAAAGGCAACAATGGCTTGTGCAAAGAAATGAATGGGTGAAATGACAATCTTCCATTGTTAGCAAATCACTCCCTGTCCTGAACATTGAGGCAGATGGAATTTTTCATCTATTTGAAATTTGAAAAGGGACGAGAGCCCAGTCAGTATGGGAATGACAAAAGATCTCTGTGGTAACTTGGTTAGCAGTTCCCAAAGATTTTTTTTAGTCTTGCACAAATATGTAGTAGATATTTTTTTATACTTCAGGGAGATGTTTTGCAGGCAAAGTTAAGGTGAGTTTACCCTTTGTACAAAGATTTTGGACGGGATTGTAAATACTATCAATTTGAGGTTTAAAAAAATCTTATCGTACATGCAGACTTGAAAAGTTTTCAAAAAACAATCCGTAAGGGAGACGATTCAAACCATCTACCATTTTCCCAACAAAATTTACTTTACTAATTATTAATAAACGGGATTTAAGTATAATTTTTTAGATTTAGATTTAGAAACATCTCCAAGATGTATTTAACGTACGGAAAGATTAGAATATCAGACAGCTCTATCTTTAGATCTTAACACCGACAGATCCGATATGCTAACTACCCGATAATTCTTGCGTCTACTAGGATAGTAAAGCACAAACAAACACATGACAGACACAGTGTCCATGTCCATATAACCCTTTTTCAAATCTTTCAAAAGCCTATGTAGCCATGGTCATTCTAATCATAATCCTTCAAGTACCACTTCCGGGTTCTCATACTTGCTATCTCAACAAAGCAGGGGAAAAACCTCTGTGAACTACATTCACTACGTACAATTCATTTCCAATACAAAAAGGTCAGGATTAAATCCAATTAGAAACGACCCAGTTTTTTCAAATATAAGGCACAATGCCAATAACTCTCAAGCAACTAGGCTCTAAGCACTAATATTGCTAGAACAAAACTGTTTTTAATTAAAAATTTAAACTGATGATGATACTTAACCGGCCCAACAGATTTCATAATATTTTATCCTCATAACATAACAATAGTCTATGTTCAATACTGATCCAGTGTTACGATCATTATCTGACATGGCAATTTCACGACCACGAGAGTCTCGGCATTGTAAATAATATCTCGTACGTGTGAGAAGAAAAATCCCAAACCACAGGCGTACAAACAAACACCTTTGTAGTACAAGGTAATAACAATAAACATCCAATAAGATTTCAGTCACCCCCAGCCCTTAGCTTCTACTAAGCCCCAACGGCCCCTGTCAATTTATGCAAATTCTCAAAATGAATCAGCTCAAAGGGGTTAATCTAAATAGGAAGTTTTAAGGATGAATATAAGTCTTGCATAATGTTCTCTCTGTCTCGTTGTCGTGATTTAAAAACTCCCTATCTTGGGGCAATATTTTATGGATTACAATAAAATATGCTAATTCCCATTGAGAAAATTATTAAGAGCAGCAGCGGCAGATTGTGCACGAGCTTTTTTCCCATTAGCCCTTCAATGCATTCTAAGCTGCTTTCAAAGATTTATCTCTCACACCAAACCAGGCTCAAGCCTTTAGAAAACTTTTTCTAAGTACTTATTACTGCACTGTAAACAATTAAATGAACTCGTGGTTGCTCAAGGGAGGATGGCAATAATGATGATAATGATAATAATATAATAAATATGGAAATGAGAACAATACAATCGCCAATAGAATAGAAAAGAGTAGCAGTAACAACTGCGTAAAAATACATTAAATAAAAACGGGATGTTGAGTCTCAAGAATCCAGACTCTTATTTCGTTTTACCACCTGACAATGCAGTAATGAATCTCGAAGAGTTTTTTTTCCTCTCTATCTATTGAATTCAAAATTTGAAAATAAAATATCCATCCAAAAACGACAGATGCGGCAGATTCTACATTTGAATAAAATCAAATAAAATCTTACCAAAAGGCTCAACAAAAGGACTAGCAACGGGGAACAGTAAATACTATAAAATATTCATTCAAGTCACCAAAGTTTTGTTATCCCCGTATGAATCAAGGGAGAACAATGGACTCTTTCCAAATCCCATCCAGAGGTGGTTTTAAAAAATATTTTAACCTTCTCGTGATGAGGACTTGTGTGTGCATGTGGACACCTCGGATTTGTTGAATGGAATCAAAGGCACGTTTGTATACGGGGTTCTAGGAAATGAAGAAAACAACGGGTGTTTTCTATTCAATTCAAGCGTTTTAAATCAAGTAGACAATCCTTCCTTATTCCTGCTTCCTTCCACCTGCTCTTTTAGTCATCAATCGTGCATGATACACCAGGGCTGGTCGTAATTATTCCCAAGTTTACCCTTTCTATTAACAACGATTGAATAGAGCCACCCACCCACCCTTGTACAATAAGTACATAGTGATGGAGTTGTAGGTGTCCTGGACTGACTGACACTGACACTCCAGAGAAGGTTTTTGAATCAAAAACTGTTTATGAATGACAATTGATCCCTTAGTCCGGATACCGGATGAGATTGTCAGATTGTTTACATTTAACTCGGAGTTGGGGAAGTCACAATGGGTTGTTGCTGCCCTTTGCGTTGTGTTGAGAGTTTTGACAGGTGACAATCACTTTACCTACCCTAAATTATGTAAGGTCAATGCCCGGAGGTAGGTTAGTTAGCTCGGAAGGACAAAGGTAGGAGTTGAGCTTGAATTACTGGGAGATTGAATGCGGATTATCTAGCTGAATCTATTAGTTTTTCTTAGTAGGGTTAGTGACAATGATGGGACTGGGATGACAACAGGTGACAAGGGGGAAAACTCTCTGAAAAGGCTCTATCCGATTGTGCATGATAAAAAAAGGAGAAAAAAGGCTTGGAGAAATGTCAAAAATTATCTAACAGCTTTTACATTTGATAATCCAACGGGACTCGAGGACACAATCGGATTGATACAGAATAGAAACCCGTTTTCCCTTACACGTCTACACCCAATTAGTAATTAGTAGATTTGCCTTTACCTTATCAAGAGCGAGTGCTTTTGAATTGATTGGATTTGCTTGAAATAACACAGCAATAGCAGTTGCAAGTGGCCGAATATTAAAATGAAAATTTATTAAGCATTCAAAAATAAATTGGCAATGTTTTTTATATTTAGTATTCACTTAGGGGTCATTCACAATCTTCATGGAAGGCTGATCTGGGTACGATAAGGGTAAGGGACTTGAAAAAAATGCAAAATTTGTGAATAAACAAAAACAACCTTTTGCGGGGGGAGGGGATAACTAATGAACCCTTGACCATTGACGTGATTAATGAATAACCCCCAGATGTATTGAATACATGCATTCAAATGATTTATTTTCTCAGACAAAACTTAACAACTATTTTACGGTTGACAGTACTGCAATTTGAAATTTACATAAAATCAATATCTCTATGCATGTCTGCAGTCCACAGTCTACAGTCCCAGAGCTTCTTCCGTCCTATGTTCTTAAGATTAATGGAAATAGCCTGCTGTAAATAATCCAGCATTGGCTCTCAAAAAAATTGTTACACAGCAGACTGCACTACTTCCACATCATACCAGCCGTTGAAACCAGCTCGAACCGGAACTGTAAAAGACGTGAACTATTCCTAGTAAAATTCATGACATCAAAATTGATGAGAAAAGCCAAGCCCTAGCAGACACACAAGGTGGTTGATCAATAATGCATGAGAAATGTAGGACAGGCTTGTCAATCAACTCTGCTTTGTCTCTATCTCATAACCCAGGCCGGCACTACCGGTCAATGGTCACTCACCCTGTCCTGTCCTTCTGATACGGATACTGGGAAAATATTTGCAAAGAAATACGAGCACCCGATCCACAGAGAAGTTTCAAATACTCCCCTGCCCTATCATAGGACTAGTCATGGCTTATTCAGAGTTGAAATAGCACTTGTAATCCCATTACACTGCCTCTTATCTCCCCGAACATGTGATAGACATTGAGAATGTAGGGAATCCAAACAAAGCCAGGTGTATTAACCGACTCGGGTTTTTAATAAAGAGAATATCGATTGGACTTCGGGAATAGGGCCACTTGATATGCTTCCATGTACAAATAATAGAAGGAACTATCTCTCCGGTACTATTCCAGAACTATGTGGTGGGAGTTAGGGAGGTATCCAGTAAATACAAAAGGGTGGTGGGTGTGGATATCGGAAGTGCGTTTCAGCGTGCTGTTAGCCATTGTTCCTCGTGGGAATATTCCTGAGGGAGACTCAGCATTCAACCCTGCCACGTGTCTCTGTCTCTCTGTGTGCCATGTCATGAATGAGTGTGACTCATCTTGGTATTGTTTTTGTAATTACAATAGCTTAGGTGATAATAACTATTATTATTGTTGTTGTGATGATGATGATTTTCTCAGGTTTTTTTTAATAGGAAAAATAATTTTTTATTCATGGCTGGCTTATTATTTTTGTTGTCACTCACAGCTAATGAGATTGACTTGTCCAAGGACTCCAGAGTCCAGGGTATTAAAAATTTCCATTAATAACTACGAAGTCGGCTATTTTCTCTATTTTTAATTACGGCTCGGTAGATAAGACTCATGGTATGTCCAGCACGAGCTAACAAGTTTAAAAAAATAGAACTGGAGCAGATTTATCCTAAAACTGGGCTTAGAGAGGGGATCTTGTAATTATAAGGAAGAACAGGACGTGAATATGAAGGATGAAAAAGATCCGGTGTGTATGAATTAAGAGGGACCAGGTGGGATGATTCCTGTCCATGAGCCAAGCAGGATTCATGGCTTATGAGTTTTGCTTGGCTATTTAATTGCTGCAGTTAGTAGATTGAGACAGGTGTATGGTTTACGGGGCTTGATTGTCTCTCTTATGTGTTTATTTGTATTTAGAGATGCCAAATACTTTTGGCTTCGACTGGCCATTATTATGGTCCAGCAAGTGCGTCTGGGTTCCAGACAGTAACTAGCCAACTAACGAACGTAACTCAGAGAACTATATCTAATTGAAACACCTTTATTAGATTACTTATCCTTGTGGGGATGAAAAGTTGTACGAAGTCTTAAAACATATTAATGTGGGGCTTTTTTATTTATTTCCACGTCGGCATACTCAAGGACTTTGACTTTAAGGATTGAGTGCTCTACATTTCCTGTGTCCACTTTGCAATGAGAGTTACTTTGATGTTTGAATTAATTTGAAGTAACTTTATTTTACATATTACAGTGTAGCCTTATCTAATTATTATCGTTGTCAAATTGTAAGGGTGTAAGAATTTGCAATTTGGTTTAGTGGATAGTCATTTATGCAGGAAAAAATTAAAATCACGAAGCTTGTTACCAACTGGAATGGTTGACGGTAGTGGGGAAAAATGCAATAAATTGTTCAAGTTTAGTTTATGATTCTGAAAGTGGCCTTGGCAGTGTTGAGACTCGTCAGCTTGTTCATTTTTACTTTTCGTGTTTGTGGAGCCAAAAAAAATTAAATTCTAAGTTGCCAAGTTAGTTAGTTTTGCTTGCTTTTGTTCTTTGCGGTTGAAGGAAGGATTCCTAGTTTGGATGAGGATGCATGTAATTTTATGTTGGTAGTTTAAATATTTGTCACAATTTTCCTCCATATATTAAAATTAAGCCAAAATTTGTCCAGGTAGAAGATAATTTTTCCAAAATCGTATGAAATTCGCTTTTCGAAAAATTACACTTGGGAATTGATTTTTGTCTGGGATCTAGTAAGAGACGTCCTGAAATCTTTTAAGTATTCACGTTTTGCTTATTTAATCTAAAATAAATTAAATGGAGCTAGATCTACCAACTTTCTTAAAGAAAAATATCCTCAGCAAAAATCCATATTGAATTTATTCCAAGAAATCAAATCTCTCCAAGCTCAAGGTCCCTCCAACGAAATTGACAACTCCATACTTGAGCTCACACAATCTCCCGTAAATCTGTCCCGTTTTAAAACTTGGCCCAAGCCATAAGAAGCTGACGGAAGGTGAAGATCAAATTCTTTTACAACTATCCAAACATTCCCAGCCCATTTCATTGGATGGCAAACGGTACTAAAAATATAAATCTCTTCACATACCTCATACCATACTACTACTACTACACACCTCCAGATAATAAAACCAGAAGGCAGTTACCAATAGTGGAAAGATCTATATAATATTTTGATTTATGGAAATTTTGGGTGTTGGCCTCCCATATATAGTACCAAACGAGGAGCCCCGCTAGCCCATAATTCCCAATCCCTTCAACTCGTAGAGAACTGCAAAACTGGGATTGATATTCTGATAAATCGGCCACCTTATCAAATACATGGCTTTGCTATCCCAACCTCTAGCTTCTAAAGTACAAGGTACGTGTTTTATTACACATGTATAAATGCATTAAACTGAGACTGATACACTAGCCCTAGCCTCCAGTACATAAACTACCTCTAGGCTCGTCCCTTGTACATATAACAAATAGTGGTTACCCTATGGACTGAGTATTAGTTCTGGTAGTTGGTAACCATTTCGGGCATTTCGGGTTATTATTCCGGAGGTCGATATGTCATGTCAGGAGAGTGGCTTGCCTGGCTCTCCTGTATTAAACCTGCCTTCTCCCGTATAAAAATTTCCAACCTGACTAAACTCTCCCGGCCTCGTCTCCCCGTTTCCATTGTATTAAACTGAGAGAGTTGGATTTTATCGAAAATCGAATTTCTTCTCGCCTCGTGTCAACCTCAAGATACTCAGGAGAGTGAAATGAGCGGCTAACTAACTCAACTACATTGCTGGAGCGTGGATGACATAGTTATAATTTTTTATATTCTTTGGAACAGTTGATGGTGGCAGACGGGTTTATTCAACCGTGGTTAGCCTGGTTCTACACCTTTGGGGCCACTGCTTGTGAGTGTGTTTGCATTCTTATTACTTTCGAGTGTTTTATGGGCTTGGAGGATTTAAATAGCTTCGGTGGACGTGCATGAGTTCCGCCCGAGTTGTTGGGAAATGGCTATTTGGAATTAGTTTTGTGTGAATTGGGAATCAGATGAAGCCATGTGGCAGGATATAGAAGGCTTGGGAATGGATTGGCTTTTCAAAATCGTTTTAAGTGACTAGAGTTTGGGTTATTCAAGAGGCAGTTAATATTAATAGCTTGTGTTGTCACGAAATTAGAAATGCAGCAATGAAAGTCGGGTTGCCGGGTGTGTTTTAGCCAGGATGAACTATTTTGTGACAGGAATTGAAAATAGATTTAATTTCAGAGCTTAAGAATCCTAATAACTTTCTCTATCAATTTGTATTTTGCAATATCTATCTTACAAGCATTTAAAATAAATCATAAGAGTACTCTCCCAATCAGAACAAAGCCCAAATGGATAAAAACCCTTCGTAATGAAGTTCCAGTTGAAAAAAACAGCTTGACCTTTACCAACAAAACATGAAAGAAAAATCTCAAGTCTGACCTCGCCCAACCCTTCCTCATCAAAATGTTCATAAATCCCTTTGCAATCTTCCTAAAACCGGACCCATTACACATGATTACACCCAAAAATCTCAATACCAACTTATAACAGACCCACCCCATCAGAAGAAGAAGAGATAGTATAAGCCCATAGCCTGGCAGAAAATAAAACACTACCACACATAAAGCATTGGGAATTTTATTTTATGCATAAAATTCATCCCTCATTCATGGGAGCTGAGGGGAAAAATAAATTCAAATCCACAACAACTGTCACTGTCACATAATATGTGTCTAAGATTAAAGATTATGCATAAATGAAGATCTAAGATGGAAATCAAGGAACCGTGTAGAAGATGAGAGTTCTTTGAACTTGTCCCAACCGAGATCTTGAGAACCACTACTACAACTATTACACCACCACCACCGACCACTGCTATCTCCATCAAAACCTTGGCTCCCAGTAGTACGGGGATTATTATGAACTAAGTAACTTATAATCTTACAAGGTACTTCTGAGATTCGACTAAGTTCTCCTCTTTTTATTCGCATGCAAAAACAAAAGTCTCAAGAAATTGCCTTCCACCACCACCGTGTTCCATGTTCACAAGGAGTTGAATGGAGCACCTTGTAATTTCCGTCCTTGCTTAAACATATGGATTAGGCCGGTCCGAAAGACTAGATGGAAATTATTTATATGTGTACATTCCCAACTGGGAATCTACACTGACACATTCTATATTCGAAAGAGACAGAGGAGATGTGTTTAAAATAACATGGGAAATTTTGTCCAACCCGCAGGATGTGATTGATTATCTTTCGCTCAGTTTCCATTATAATTTGTACAAAGGTTTTTTTTAAACTGTAGCTTTACAATTAATGAGTTTTTGACTTCCTGGGAAAATACATTTTGCCGAGGTAACCACTGCAGTGCAGTGGCTTGGATCTAAATCGTTTAGTCCCTTTTTAATAGCTCAAAGGGGTCGTCGTACACATTAAATAGCCCTGAGTTGGAGAAAAGCTTTAATCTTGACAATTTTAATTAGCATTTCCTAAAACCCGGGTAAAACTGTTTGAGGTTTGAAATTGGATTTTTTTCTCTCCGCACCTGTATGAAAATCTAATCCTGCGTTGAAGGTGCAGGTGCACCCTATTTGAGCCTATTTCTGCGTATACTGCGGATATCTTCTGCAGATTTGATTTGGGTATGTATGAACATGGCTTTAATAATAAAACATCAAACTCACCTAGTTGTCCAGAAATCTTAGATCCTTCTTAATCCTTTATGTTAAGACGGGTATTCTCTGCCTTGCACATAATTCACTGCGTACTTATATAATTCAACTCAACTCAAGTCTGGTCTGGAGTTAATGACCCAAGTTAATACCTAATCAATACTTGAAATCAATCTCAACATCTATAGTCCCACTTACAACAGATATTATCGCACTAAAACTCAAGACCGGTTTCTTTCCAAATCTTCGTTAAACACCTTTTATGAATGGTCTCTTTGAGGGGTCTCAAGATGCAGACATTCCAGGCTTCAGCAACGTCTCTTTTTGTAATGTGAAATTATTCACAACTGTTTTGCATAAAGGATTAATCACCCAGATTAATTAATGATAAATCATGTACAATAAAGATTTTAAAGACACCCACTGCGATGCATAAATGTTGATAAATTTTCTACGTTTCAATTGAATCACTCAGTTTTAGAAACTTTTAAATAATCCACTGTTGCCCATGTACATATTCTACCTAAAAACAAAGGCTAAATCAACCCGGAAATCTTCCAGTGTGTGTACAGAAATAATGGCGGATATTTAATTTGAAGAAGATGATATGAAGCACTCTACAATTTCATGCGAAAAAAATAGCTAGCTACAAGGGGTCAATCAAAAGTCACACTTGATTTTTATTTTTTAAATCCCTAGCCCTTAGACTTGTTAAAGGGCTAAAAGATGTATTTAAAAAAAGGTTGGCTGTGTGTGTATAAATGCTAGACCCACTTGAACAGGGAATTGTCAATGCTTCCTTCTAGGCTGAGTGTTCAACTTGGACTGACTCTCTCGTCTAGAGTCTTGAGGTACTAAGGACACGAGGCATGAGGTTCTCAAACGGTTGGAGTCAACAGGGCCGGGCCTCTCTCTCTCTGTAGCTTTTTGGAAAAGTTTTCACTAAAGCTTAAGTTGGAAGGATTTTCATTGTTTTTTTTAAAGTTCATGTTTGCTTGGCTTGGACTTGAGCACACTCACTTGATCTATTAATCCATTCACTGTTTTTCTTTTCTGAGAGTTGGACAAGAGCATAGAAGATTTTTGGATAAAATTTATTTATTTTATTTATTGTATTTTGTTCAAATTTTTAACTGATGAGTAGTATATGATTTATGTATGGTTATACTTGAATTAGTTTAGTTTAGCTATGTTTTCAAGTCAAATTGAATTTTTTTTAATTCTCTAAAATATGTAACCAATGTAGATAAAAAATATGTTGATCGTAAGCTGGTAATTGAGAGATCTTTTGCTAACAGCCAATTATTAATATTTTAAATGAGTAATTAAAAATATTTCAAAACTTTTATTTGTGTGCTTAGAAATAGAAATGAGGAAGTGATCATGAGTACAGGATACATTGCCATTATGAGAACCACATAATCCACTTCAGGGGCAGTTCAGTCCACATCTCAGTCCATTCAGCGGCTTGAATTACTAATCACTAATTCATCTATATTAGTCATTCCTACATCATAAGTATTTCTAAAGGATCCCAAAGCGGACATGAGACTATCAAGTTAATTCTCATGAAAAGACAAGTCATTTATTTTCTTGAATAAAAGCTTGAAAACCCATTCCTCATTTAAGCTCAGTAATAACTAATCACGTATGTTCCTATCAACCAAGCCATTATACTGTGTGAGTGCGTGTCAATCGGCCAAATATTTAAGCGACCTTGAGTGTCTCAAATCTTTAGAAAATCATCACCTACGGTGAATAGTGGTGGTGGTTATGCATCAATTCAAATAATAAATTCAAGATAGGATATTTAAAAAAAGGAAATCCTATATGCTTAATTATTCTATCTAATCCATGTGGATGTGTAAGTCAGTGTGTCCTTTTACATTCTTCATGTGAAGAGATTTGATTTAACATTTTTTTCCCGAGCAGGAAGTTAGTTTGGAAAAGCATTGACTCAGATAGAACGAGACAGATCTGGCCACGTATAGTTAGTTACGTTACGTTTATCCTTCATTTACCTTCACAGCTTTTGCAATGTGACAAATTAGCACGATTTTTGCAATGAACTTCCTAGTTTTGGGACAAGTTTGGGATTACATTATTCTTAATTTGTACTGACTGTGGCTTTGGTAAGGAGGAATGGTGGGATTCTTTGCTTCTTGAGAGTTTGGCTTTTAGCTTTGGCTTTTAAAGGTGAAGAAAATTTGCTTGATATATTTGCACTTGTATTGATTATTAGATGTAAGTAATTGTACAAGGAGAGAGATAACTGATTACGTAAAAAGATAAGTAGAAAATATTTTGTGGCCAGAGAGTTGGGAGTTACCACAGTTGCCTTGATTATTAGGTAACCCTGAAGTGCTTTAGTATTTGTGTACATGTCAGGTTGACCACATTATTGAACAAATGGTTTATTTTATGAGGATTGTTTAAATTAGATTTGGAAAAGGATTAAGCAGTAGGAATTTCATTGTTATGGCATTTTTATGTTGGTTTCAGTTTCAAATTCATTTAAATTCAGTTTAAATTGCTCGAGCTTTTTGGTTTTATCAAGAATTTTAATTTCTTGTGGGAACTGGGTAACTTTACTAAAATCTTGAATGGCTTTGAATCAGTAGTGGATGATGTAGATTGTGAATCGTTGTAGGGTTGATTTTTATGAAAGTTAACATATTAATAGATAGTTAGAAAAGTAAACTAGTTAATTTGTCGCATAATTTCAAAAAAAAATTCGGAATATATTATATTAACGAAGAGTCTAGTTGCGGGCAAAGCAGAGTGTTATCCGGATTTGACTCACCGTAGTTAAATCAAAACATAACGTATATTTTATTCATTTACAAGGAATTCTAGCATGTGTAAACAGTTTCCTCAAAATAAGGCTCGGAATCTGAACAAGTTTCACGTTCTTGTTTATGAAAGGTTTGATGCGTCGAGAGATTGAAAATGGTTTGATTTGAACAATAATTTAGAATTAATTTAAATAGACCAAATCACAGTGCATTTGAATTTCTGCATTTCGAAAATACATGAATCGAAGTATCGGAGCTATGGAACTTGAGTCATTTTTTACAACAATGCGTGTCCGGCTCCATGAACGACTGGTCCGGCTCTGTAAGACTGGTCCGGCTCCATATTCGACTGGTCCGGCTCCCCGTCGGTGTTTCCCCAGTTAAACCAGTCTCTTAGCGGCTGAGGCCCTGTAATAATTATAATTCATTATTAACAAGGCACAGAAACAATAAAAAAAACAATGGTGGATTCGAAGGGAGTTCCCGGATCGTAGAGTAGGCTGGTGCAGCGGATCCAATTCGGACCAAGGTGGGCTCACCAAAGTTGCCAGCAGCTCCAGCAACGAAGAAGCAGACGAGGACGATCTGTAAAACATTAAAGGATTTTAAATAAATTCGAAAATAGTATTGGAATAAGACTTGATTTTGGAGAACCCGAAATTTGTTGAAACTTACGGTTTGCATGAGGATTGGGAATAAAAACTCGGATTGGTGAGAAATGATGAGAAGAGATAATGGAAGACTGATGATTTCTGGAGAATTAGCTGGCCCTTTTATGCCTCTTTTCAGCCTTAAGGCCATTGTCCTACGGTAATACGAACCCTGTCCATCTTGAGTGTTGAGCTCCATTTATTTAAGAGCAGTAAAATGAAAGGGTTAAATAAATTTCGACATTTAATAATTTCTTGAAGATTGCAGAAGAGGTTTTAAAATTTATTATCATTCAGTAATGCTATATATTGAATTTGTCATGCCCAAAAAACTCATTGTAAACAACCTGGAACGTGACTAAGAAGCTGAATAACATGCAGAATTTAGGTATTTTTAGATGTTTTTTGAACTTGAAAGTTCAGCAACCCTTACTGAATGTAACATCCTACTAAAGTCCTAAGTCCTTATTTTCGTTTATTTTCGTGGGACAATGGCCTTAAGGCTGAAAAGAGGTATAAAAGGGCCAGCTATTTCTCCAGAAAGTATCAGTATCTCATCTTCCAACTCCTCATCCTGACTACACAACAACCAACTATCAACCCTCACCAATCCGAGTTTCCACTCTCAATCATCATGCAAATCGTAAGTTTCAACGATTTTTGGATTTCAGAAAAATAGGTTTATTCCAATACTAAGGATTAAATCCATTAATGTTTTACAGATCGCCCTCGTCTGCTTCTTCGTTGCTGGAGCTGCTGCCAACTATGGTGAGCCCACCTTGGTCCGAATTGGATCCGCTGCACCAGCCTACTCCACCATCCGAGAACTCCCCTCATACGG
>JAQFYM010002916.1:0-20854 GCA_034694785.1 Agrenia bidenticulata | reverse complement strand
CATTGTAAAAATAAGATATAATAAGTAAAATGTTTTACGAATAAACGTGCAAAAAAAAAACTACAAAAAGCCATTAACAGCAAAAAAAAAATTGTAATATTAGTTTAAAATAAACAGTAAATGCACTTTAAACATTCAATAGGAGTATTTTTAAATATGAGCAAACTTACATACAAAGTCGTTGTTTTTTTATACCAATAAAAAAAACTTTTTTTATTATTTGTTTAATCTTTTGATGTCAGGTATCATTTTTCGCGTATAATTGAAATGTTATTATGTATAACAACAGTAAGTCTTTAAAGTAAAACAAAAATAATATCTTGATAATATATATATCGAATAAAAATTCGCAAAATATACATTAACATACATAAAAAACGTAAGGTATCCTATATGTGTCTATATATGCGCTGATCTTTCACATAATACTTTTTTCGAATAGTGACGGATTTACAAGTTTAAAACAACAGGTTTTTTTAGCGCGCATGAAAACGCAATTACACAAAAATATGTAATTTCGTAGAAAACTATATTTTTTTATACGGAAATTTTTTTTTAACATGTGATTAAATAAAAAATGTATATGGAATATAAAAAAAATTAAAGGTTCGGCTAGGGAAATTCAGCACTTTAAAAACCCAGTAAATGCATCTGGGTTTTTTTCAGTATTTAAATATTTAATTCTAAACAAAGATAAAATCTTAACAGTTAGAAGCCTTTTTTGTGTATAAATCATACTTATAAATCCCAAGTGTATTCGAATGTACACTTTTGCTATCGGGTATTTTAGTAAATACCACAAAACGTTGTAAGATCATTTTCGGCCGTATTAATATTAAATTTCTACAAAGGATCGTTTGTTAAACAAGTACGGGTTGATACATTTTCATATCAAAAGAGCAAATTAAAACTTAAAATAATTTTTGCAAGTGAAAGAGCAGTGTTTATAAAATTTTAAACAACAAAATGAAAGAAAATGGTCTAAACACAAGCCTATTTTATAGGTTTCTTGCATATTAAAGCCGAAAAATTAATATTTAGGCGCAACTTATTGCGTTTTATCGTTTTTCGAGTATTTTTTGCTGAAGAGGGCCCAAAAAATAAAAGTGCCCCTGGGCCCCACAAAACGTTAACCCGCCCCTGGGTCCCTCCCGGATATACCAATTTTTGAAAACGGTCTTATAAGAAGGGACAAAAAAAAACTCACCAATTATGAAGATGGCGAAAAAACCTCCTAATTTTCCTAAAATAAGATTCTTTAAAAATATGGTTGTTTCTAATTTGAAACAACAAAGAAATTATACTAAAGGAGTTTTTGTAAAAGTAAATGCATATAAAGAGCATATGTGTTTTGTATTGTAACTTATCCTTGTTACACACTAAAAATTTTGACATTTCTGAGCAAATGCTACTATACGAAAATCATCTAGGCAAAAGTTGAATCTGGATTTTAGGTAAACCGATAAAATTTTGAAATATATTTTTTGGTGATAATTTGATTAAAACATTTTATTCTTTTTTTTTTGTAAAATCAATCTTTTGCATCTTTATATGTATCAAGCATTAGCCATAAAAATATATTATTAAAGATCGCAATATACTATGAAATTAACAAAAAACAAATTATATTAAGTTCTATACTCATAAAAACACATATATATGTTTTAATATACTAGTTAACGTGAATTTTTATATGTTATATGTATAATAAAATAAAATGTAAGCTAAAGATCATGTGATGTTGTTAGTAAAGCAGTAAAAAAGATAAAACAACTTGCCTATAACTGAACTTCAATATATTTATATTTTTATTATCGGTTTCTATTGTTTTGTATTATATTTATAACATTCTTATACTTCTGTTTTACCCTTATTTTCTATTTCTTCTATTTGTCCTAATTTTTGGATGTAAATGTGCATTTTTCTCGTAATTAGACACAAATTAGGTGAACTTGGGGGTCTCATACATTAGAGAGACCTGGGTATAGATAAAGAAATATATCGTAAAAAATACTTATCTTTCACTTCGCTATGAGTCTAAAGACGTCATGGATTAACACCATATAGAAGTATAAAATGATTAATACAAGATGAAAACTTATGATGCGTCTAAAAAAGACATTATGTTTTTAAAAACAAAAAATTGTATTGTTGTTTGTGGTTTTCTCAACCGGAATTCAATCTTTCTATATACAAGAATGTTAAGTACTTTATTTCCATGTTTAAAATAATGTTTTTATTACAATAATCGTTGTATTATTAAAATTTTATTTATTGTAATTTCATTATCACTAATTATTCGTTTTATTTTTTTTCAGGCAAAAAAATTCATGCACCGGTCTAATAATTAAACAAAGACTTTTTAATCACTAAAGTTTTACATTATCATTTATAAATTTAAGGCTCTCTATAAAGATTCAACTCCAAATATGACATTGTCTTGTAATACACCATAAACACAAAAATGTCTGCTGCTGATGCATAAGCTTTGCATTTACTTGGCAATTTGACAAAATAAATTAATGCAAAAGACTAGAAAGTAACCTGAACATCACAAATAAAATATATTTTGTCTCTATTTGATTAAAGAACCTTTTGTTCAAAGGATTTTTATTTAGTACACTTGTTATCTAACAATATTTTTTCTGCCATTTTTAAAGCAATATCTCTTTACTATTACAGTTAGAAGCTGCAACACGGAAATTTGATGTTCGGTTTTTTTACCGGTTAAAGAAAAAAAATTCGGTCGGTTAGCTCAGTGTTTAACCGAATTTCAAACGAAACCTTGAATGCGATTTTTTTTTTTTCATTATAACAGTACAACAACCCTGTAAAATGCTTAAATCGCATACAAAGCACCTATATAATTTTAGAAATGCCCCGAAGAGATAGAACTATTGAATTATGGCCCCAATAACAAGGGAAAAAGGCATTTTGGAATCAATATACATAAAATTCTTAATCTATATATTTGTTATTTATTAAATAGTGCCACAAGTTTTGATTATTTACGCTTTGGTTTAAAAATATACGAATTGCTTTAATTAAGTTTTATTGCGTTGACAAATATTTTTACTCTGTATATTATGTTTGATTTATAATCATTAAACTAATGAAAGTGCCAAAAATCGGAACGAACCAATCTAGTAAAACATATACACTGAAGAATGAATTACTATTCTTTTGTGTTTGTTTGTAAAAAATCATTTTTGTTTTATTTTAATTACCAGATTTTGAAAACATGACGTATTAATAACGAAATTACACAATAATTATGATATATTACTATCAGTGTTTTTTATACAGCATATCAAACACATTATCCAAACAGTAACACCGTATATCTGTTTTCTTGTTATTTAACACATATAAGTTATTATTATTAAAATTAGGTGCTTTATAATTCAATTAATTATTAAATGCATGTACAAACGTATTATAAACACAAAGATTAAGCGACTTGTGCAGAAAAAATTTATAATTTTATTGTTGTGCTGCTATATATATAATACTTTTATATGTAATTTTACCTTTTGTTCAAAGGTTCCATAGTATTTTTAAAGAGTGGTTACCTTATCGCTTTATATTTCGATCTATTTAACGGTACAGAAAAAATTATCGTTTTTTGGTATCAGTAAAAAAATTTGTAAACGACCAATATTTTACCGATAGAGATATCAGTAATTCTGTATTTCAGTCTATAATTACACTATTTGGCAATCAGAGGTTATATATGGGGAGACCTTATATTGTTGCAGTATTTAAGGTTAGATATATCGCAAGAACCTATTGATTTGTAATTTTAGCCTTACGTAAAGTTTTTTTTCTAGGCTATATTGTATTTAAAGCTCTATTTATACATGTTCTTTAATTACATATAGCTGTATCTTAACTTTTTGGTAATTAAATCTAAAAAAATGTAAATAAAAATGTAAGGATCAACAAAATATGACGTCTTCAGATGTCATAAGCTACTTAAGATAGAATTTGTTACTCCCATAGACTAAAATGCAGACCAGAATTCAAAAAGTAGTAAACCTTAAAAATTTGAACACAAAAAAAAATAAATTAATATCCATTTAAGTTTTTTTTATCTAAAAGCCATATATTAGCAACTTAGTAACTACGTATTTATATTTACGAACGCCACCTTAAATATTAAAAACCGAAAATATTGCACGGTTTTTGAAAAACCACACTAGCTTAATTTTTTGTTTAATATTATATTTAAAACCCTTAAAAAACCTGTAGAATTAACGGCAAGAAAAATTCTACAAATACTTATATATTATATAACTTAAAAACTTTTGACTTTTGCAGACAAAATTAAAATAATTTCATCTAGTATTGCCGGTTTTTGTACAACCTTAACTATAAAATAGTAAATTGTTAAGTTACTTAAGGCAAAAAAAAAATTAATTGAAAAAACAATGTAGTTTATTGCCCAAAAAGGAAAACACATTACCATATAAATAATGAAATTACAAAAAAAATACCATTGCAATTATTTTTATGTCGTTTACGAAAAATCTAAAGTACTGTGATTTCAAAAAGCGCAGTGCCTCCATTAAATTAAAATGATGATTAACTACGATTTTTTTTTTGCGTTTGAAATACTAATTATAAAATAAAAACATAAATCGTTACAAACTCTTACAAAAAAGTTTCAACCAAAAGTTATAATATCATATTGTTGTTACAGTCGAACTTGATAAAACAGCATGATAAATGTATACTAGAGACCTGCACGGTTTGGTTATTGACCGCCAGGACCAGACCGAACTGCATTTGCACTAGCAATAACCGGCTCGGACTGAACCGGAAGGTAGTATAACCGAACCGAACGCAAGAATTATGGTAAAATTTCAATTTTTTTTTTAAAAAAAACTTTTTATTAATTTATTAATTATCATTTTAAACTTAGAGTTGTGTACAATAAGCAAAGATAATCGTGTGTAAAACTAACGCAACCCTTCAATAGTATATAAGTAACAAAAATCAGTTATTTTTTTTCCATAAGGTTTTCTGTTTTACCCGTTTACAACAAATCTAATGAACTATTTGTACGAAATTGGTAATTGAAATAATTAGACAGCGAAATAAAGTAAGGAACATGTAAATATACTATAATAAGTTCAAAGAATTATGATTTGCATATGAATATTACAAACTTGACATCACATTTAATAATAATAGCACTTTATTTTAAATTAAAAGTAAAAATTTTTTAATTGTAATATTAAACAAGACCACTTTAATTAAAAAATGAAGATTCGTCTTTTACCTATATTTAACTGATGTGAAAAATCAAAAAAAAATTGTTTCTCGGAAAGTGATAACCGGACCAGACCGGAGTCCGGTCCTGGTCCGGCGCGGTCAATACCCGAACCGTGTAGGTCTCTAATGTGTACATACTCACATAGATATACACTAAACTGCAAAATAAAAATTTAGTGTTAAAATATAGCAAAAAGAATACACATGATTTTCTTACTTTAAAATTGTATTTTGTATATTTACGTTATATTTTTGTAAGATAAAGATCTACAAAGGGTCTTTTTTACAATTATAAAAAACAATACAAATACAAGTATTAATGTTTCATGTTTTTTGTTTTTCATTTATTAAATAATGTTATATATTTTTTTCCTTTATTGAAAACCAATAATATTTAAAATGTTATAGCATTTTTAGCATATTTTGTTTGTATTCAGTAACTTTTTCTTTAATTATGTATTTAACTTACAAAAATATACTATTGTACGAAAAAATTAGAATTTTTTTTTGATAATTTAAAACTTTTTTAAGTGATTGATTTTTTACATTTAATGGTGTTTCACTATATGTTCTTGTATTTTTCGTTAATCTTATGTTTTTTTATTTTGATTCTGGAAATTTTATTTCAAAATAATTCTCTTGCAGTTTTTTAAATATTTTGGCGAATTAAAATTTCTACTTTTAACATTTTTATTGTCTTTTATCTTTCATTATTTAGTTTACATTTGCAATTTTTCAATTAAGTGTGGATTTTGCCTTTTAAAATTATTATTACACCAGAAAAATCTTTTTTGAATATTATATGTCTATCTGTTAAAAATTATAATAATTTCTTTTACTTATAGTAATTTTCGTCGTTTTTTTTTCTTCTTTGGTCTTACTCTGGCTTATATTAAAACATAGAGAAAGTAGTATTTTCTACGTAAACGGATGCTTTTTATTGATTGCAAGTGTTCTATTTTTTTCATATTTTTAAAAAATTTAAGTCACCTGCTTTTCTATAAAACCGAAAACCTTGACATTCATTTAATTCTTTCGAGAAATATTGTTTTGAATATTGACTTGCGTAATTACTTTGTAAAAAAACGAACAATATTATGTTTTTGAGTTATACGAGTTACATCTTTAATAATATTTATAATATTTATCTTGCGTTTAAAACATTTATACAAGATTTTTTTGTACGCCCTACCAAAATAAATCATGCTAGGATACCAAAAAGTATTTATATTATATAGGTATTACAATACTAGTTATGCAACTATTTTATTTTTTTATTTTACTTTTTGTATCTTATTTAAAATTATCTACACATTTTTATGATCATTATGCATGCGCGATTATGTATACATTTTAAAGGCTACTAATATAATAAAACCATCCAACAATGATTTAATATGCCAAAATCTGTACCACTGTGTGCAAAAAATTATATTTACATAACTTTATTAATTTTTTGGTAATGTTTATTTATTGAGAATATATATTTATGGTTATCAGCTATATATTACCGTTCGAGTAAAATACATACCAAGATACTTGGATATAAATTCAGCCAATCAGAATATTAAAAAATTAAAATACTTAGATTAAAAATTTTTGTACGTATTACATGTAAAAAAATATATTGGCACGATTCAAAGTATACTTGGCAAGAAAAATCGTCAAGCAGTAAAAATTTGCAAATATAATACTAGGAATAGTCAAAGGATACTTTACTAGTCAAAAAATATTTTACTAGTCAAAGAATAAATGCACAAGTCAAAGTATGCATAAAAAGACCAATAACTTGACTATAAAAATTCGCCAAGTATTTTAATCGTCAGGTTTTAAAATAACTTGATCTAGTCTAAGTTTACTTTATAAAAAAATCTTCGCCAAGTATTTATAACGTAAAAAGCATGAAATAGTTTTGTATTGTATGTTTAAAATTATATAATATAATAATTTTTAATATAATAAATTTTTATTTTATTTCACTAAAAAAGACAAAAAAACATAACAAATCAACGTCTATGTAGAACATGCATATGCATTTCAAAAAGTATAAAACATTGGAGTGGTTTTTTATAGTCTGATCATTATCGACTTTTTGCAACTGAATTTTTATATTAAATATTAAAAAAACATATGTGAATTTTCTACGTGTTGCTAATAAAAAAAACCTTAATAAATAAAAAACAAGCAAAAGAACATAAAAGGCTTTTACTTATGGTTGTCTCGTATATATCTATAATTATATGTTTTCCCTTTTGTATAAAGTAGAGTTAGAATATAAAGATATTTAAGTTATCAAGACAAATTTCTTACGAACAATATGTTATAAAATTTATATAAGAATGTTGTTTGTGCAAAAAAATATCGACAACAAAGCAATAATAAAATGCTTTGGTAATGAAAAAAGGCGACTATGTACCCGGAAACAAAAATATGATTCCTACAATAATATATGAATAAGAAGTATATATGTTAGCTTTTCATAAATTAAAATTGGTTAATTGCAATATAAATAAAAAGATTTACATTTTAATATAATAAAATGCAGCTTTTGTAAGTTTTTGTAAGTTCTAACCATTAATTTGCATAAATATATGTTGTCATATAGATGAACTCTTTTTTAAATTTTTACTGTAGTATTATCATACGGGCGTTTCATATAGCAGGCGATTTAAAAAATCCTTATATGACTTACTATTAAAGTCCTACAAATATATCCATTTAAAGCCTTTGAAGTAACTTACCTTTAGATTTCATACATATTTCGATTATTCGAATTGCCCGTAACATATATATTGTCAAAGAGTGTGCTTTATAAATTTGAAGACTTTGAAAATTATAATTTAATATACAGGAAAAAAATGGTTTTTTAAACTTTTTTGTGTACATTCATCTTGCATAACTTTTACTATATATAAGTATTGTACGTTTTTATTTGTAATAATATCCTATAAGTTTGCTTTCAAACGCTGTATATTAATTAATACACATTCTACGAAACACTTTAATGTTTTTTTACCTGTAGACATTGATAGAAAAAGAGTTAGAAAAGGCGCAACAATTTTTCTGCCTGTTGCATAAACTGACCACTGTGGGCGTAAAATTTCAATTTAAAGAACGAATATCAATGGTGTTGAAATTATACATAAAGAGCAGCAAAAAATTAAGTTTTTTAAGTGACTCTCAATAGTTTACGGTTTATTATTTGACTTTTTTTTAGGCGTAAGAAAATCATTAAAATACCCTGAAGTTCTTTTGAAACTTTAGGAATACATTTGAAACGGCTACTGTATGTCACTAAAGGCTTTTTTATAAAGTTGGATTTTGTTTAAGTGTAAAAAAGCTTATTTTTTTTGATTTTAATCATGCACATTTTGCACCATACTTAGCCAGTTTACAACCATCTTAACAATTTTTTTCAAGACGCTTTTTCCGTGTTTAAAAGAGCAAAAAAAAACATTATTGCTTGTTTTTACATAGGTTCTTCTTATATCATTGATTTTTTTATATAGATTATGTATAAAAAGGAATTCACATTCTTAAATTAAAAAACAATTACAAGACTTTATAGAAGTACAAAGCTACAAAAAAATTATTTATCTATGTTAAATTACAACAAAGAAACTATGAAAATTATTCCTTATCACATCATAAGACAATTTTTGAAAAAAAAGCAAGTTTATTTTTTATTACTAAAATATACAAGAGCAATGTTTCAATCTTTATTAGATAAATACGGCTTTTATATGACCCATATGGTTTAAAATGTTAGCTTACTACATTGTATATAAACAAACACAGTGTTCATGGTAATTAAGACGTGGTTTACTTTTCAAAAACATATTGCTGTTATCAGTTAGGGTAAAAAAGGATGTAATGTAGTTAAAACAAATTATTTTTTAGCCGAATATATTAATATGCATAAACCTATGTTTTTCTGTAATGAAATCCCAGTACCGTAGCCAGGAATCATTTTAGTAGGGGGCACAAAAAAATAAACAAGCTAAAACACAAAAATACAATTTTTTCTATTTTTGTCAAAGAAAATTGAAACGAAGAATTCCTTGAAAATCCATTTTCCGACGTTTTTTACGCCCCCAAAAAAATCCACTCTTAAATACGGGCTACACTTTTTTAAAAGGAAAGCATGTGGGACCCCCCTCCCCTCTGGTTACGCCCCTGACGTTAACCCAAATGTAAATAAGCTTGCAAAGCTACTTCAAAATCCTTTTTCTTTGTAATCTTTGTTTATTAATAAAAATTTTACAGCTGTTAAAAAAAGATATTAATTTTCGGGGTTGCTTTAAAATTGATTCTAAAATTACGCTGTAGAAATACAACATCTAAAAACTATATTTACTAAAAACACATAATTTTTTTTTGCTTCTATCAAAATCCGCAACTACTTTCATAAAAAACCTTGTTTACAACAAAAAGTTAACGAATCTAGCCCTATTGTATTTTTGTACAGAAGTTTTAAAGCTGGATACAAGTTTTTATATAATTTTTCTACATGACTTCTTTAAAAGCCAACTATTTACTAAAAACAACTTGATGCGGCATATCAAAGTTGTATGTACATAAAATATTATAATTTTTTGTTTTGCCAATCACCAATGGTGCCGAGGTTAAAGTAAAAAAGTTGCTTTGATACGCAAATTTACCTACAATCAAAACGTGCATTAGTATAAACATGCTTTAATCACAAAAAAAGCCCTTTATAAATTCGATGAAAATAAAGAAACCGAAATTTATTTTTACGAAATTTTACATACAGCCACGTTTTAAATGTGTGTTTAAAAAGCTTTTATTAAAAACCCTTTTACTTTTTTACAAAACTCAGCAATATAGCATTGACTGCTTTTGATGTTGTTAAAGATTTAGTTGTATATTTTTTGCGATATTGTTATACGGCTTCTTCTGATTTTTTGCAATAAATTAGAGAATGTTATATTTTTTATATCTTAGGTGATGATTTTTAATTTGTAACCTCAATTTTGTTTATAAAAAATAGGAATGTATTTTTGATTTTATATAAAATTTAAGTATAACAGAAAAAAATTGTGCAATATAATTAGTGAAATAAAATAGGTTTTTATTACTGCTTTTTATGTTTTTATAAAAAAGATGCTTGTATTAACAAATAAACAAATAAAAACTGTGACATGAATTTTTGTGTAAACACAATGGATATTAACAATTTTATAGAGGATGCCTGATGTTGCAAAAAAAAATATTTTTAAAACGCAAAAATATTTTAAATTTTCATATACAGTGTTTCATCTATATAATAGCAAAAAAAATTTAAAATCCCAATAATTTTCTTATTTTTTCTATTTATGTATTTTTATGTTAAACCTCTGCCAGAGGAGTCTAAAATGATGACCTCTCAATAAGCGAAAAAATATTATTTTATATATAAAAAAATTGTAGAAAATTACAAAAACCGTATTTAAATGTATACGACAGACTAAAAACAGTATTGTTAGTAAAAAACGGCTGGAATGTTCCAATATGAATTTTACAAAATAATTTTCTTATTCAGAGGTTGAATTATTGGGAGGGAAACCTGTACTGAAAATTTATATAAGATTAATTAAATAAAATGAATTAATGTATATTTTTCGATTAGTATTACGTCATATAAAAAAGACCTGTTATAGTTCCTTTTTTAGAATAATCGTAATGTTTTACAGATATTAAACATGGTATACTATACGAGTCCATTTTTTTTTCACTATAAAAATACTTGGCTTCTTTTTCTCTCATTTATATTAGCCAGATTTTATTGATTATATTCCTAAGTTTTTTATTACTTGCAATTTTTTTAGCCAAGAATACATAAATTAGACCAAAAACAAATTTTCGAACCGTGATGGTTTACACATTTTTTATTGCCAAGTATAGTAGACAAGACAAAGCCTAATTTGACAAGTAGAAGTGTCTAATAATTCCATTGTTATCCTTTGAAAATTTGGTTAAAGTTTTTGTGGACTACTCCAAGCATTCATTTTTTTACCTTGACAAAATCCTTAGACAGACTATACCCAAAAAAGTCGTTTTAGAAGCAGCAAAATTCGATCTTGATGGCAATATAAGCTGAGCTTGACATTTTTTGATTTTTACTTACAACTAAGCATACGCATTTATTTGTTTTCCAATTTTTATGCGTAAGTTATGACATTTTCGAAAAAGAGATAATAAAAATCTTTGCCTATATATCAAAAACTAATAACCTGTTAAGTCCGCAGCAGCAAATCTACGTTGTTGCATAGAGTTAACAGGTTTTCTAAAAAAATTTATGTTGTAAGTTTAATTTTGCAAGCTTTAAATTTAGTAATTTCATTGCAGAAAATACAAAAAAAATATTTTACTATCAAATACAAGTTTATTATACTTATATAAAAGTATAATGACTAATATTAGTATTAAAGAACCGCTGAAATCAATTTAAGCAGTAAGATATACCAAACGCTTACGTAAAATTTTTAGTTGTATCAAAACAATATAGAACGATTTTTATTTTTGTAAACATAACTTTTTTAATTTTTGTATGACGTTTATGGTCTTAAAAAAATGATAAGTATTTTTTTCTGTAAAAAAAATACTAATTATGTCTTCAAAACTGACCAAATATAAAAATTTAGATGAATATGACGACAAGGTCATTGCAACTAATAAAATTGATATTATATGTAATTTTTTTAAATTTTATGTGAAGTGTGCTAAAAGAATATAGAAGAAAATAAAAAAGACGAAAAAAATGAGTGTCACAAAAACACTAACAAATCAAAATTTATATTTACGTAGAGGATCTATTGAAGTATTATATGCATACCTTTTCTTACAGTAAAGCCGTAAGGTATATGGCGAGGGCAAACAGTAAAAAAGCAAACTAAATATAACAATTATGTTAAAATTGTAAATACTTGGTACTGTGATCCTAAAAGACACTTTTTAGCACGCTTCAAAATAAAAAAAAATATTGATTGCACACATGAAATTTTATTTTCTAGCTTTTGCCTAATTTTTCGTCATTTTTGCTTACTTGTCAATTAGAACGCTATTTTTTTGCAACGCGTATTTTTTTTTTAATTGAACCGACGTTGATAAGAAAAATACATCTAGAACCTTGCGCATTGCTTGTAAGTGTATTTAACCACTAACCTTTTATTTATAGTTTATATTTTAGGAATGCGTAACGATATTTCGTATTAGCTTATACAAAATAGACACGCTAATAAGTTGCCAAAACTCATCCTTTAATATAATATTACTTTTATTTAGCTCTTATTATAACATTAATATCCTTTAAGAATACTTCACTCGATAAATATACGCATTAAATAATTAGACTCGTAACTTTAAGATGAAACTTTTTTCTGTGTCACAAAATTTTACCATGCATATTTTGCAAAAAGTTCCATAATGATTTATTTGAAGTTTAGGTGACTAGTGACTTCATCTATCGAGAAAGGGCAAGAAAAATATTTTTGAAAATTAAAAATGATTAAAAACAAAAAATACATTACACAAAAATAAAACCATTAAAAAACAAAAAAACAACTATGCAGCTTTAAAAAAATAACGTATCTACGGTTCTACTGCTTTATTTAGTTTTTATAATTGGTAAACATTTTTGTAGATATATTATTTTTTGTAAAATCATAATATAATTACTGAAAGTATTTTTACCTTTATTTAACTTGTGTGTATATGTATCAAAACAAAGTTAAATGTGTAATATCTTGCCGGAATATTAATAATGATACACTTTTTATGTTATTTAAGATTTCTCCTATTACAATATAATCAGTCCTAGGGATATTCCGGTTATATAAATTTAACTTATAAACATTTTTACAATATTAAACACCTTGGACAACGTCAGGAATGATAAAGTAAGTATATAATTAAAAAAAAAAAACTAAACTTAAAACTGTATCAACAAAAACTGCGAAAAACCATTTTTAAAAAAACCATTAAAAAAATTAATATATTCTAGGTTTTTTTGCAATTCTGTTTTATGCATTACGAGGCGAAAGGTATTTTGTTTTTTTTCTTCTTGTATTTTATTTGAACTAAAAATATAATCAGATATAGCACCACAAAAAATATATAATACATTTTATAATAAATGCCTTTTAAAATTTCTGCAAATATATATATTAAATGCAACTATTAAATTTTAAATTGTTATAAAAAGTTACATAGGGTGCTTTTTTTATATTTTAAATGTCAAAAATATACAGAGAACTTGGGTTATTTTTTTATCGACATATATATAAACTGCTTATATCCAATAAAACAATAGAAAAGATCATTACACTACACCACAAAATATATAAAGCATATCCTTTATTTTAGTATAAAAAAGATAACTACTTGTATATTAAAACTTTTGTTTGTAATAAGTGGGATCATTTACCGAAATCTTTTATTTGTGTGTTGCTTAGAAAACGTCAATACATTTTTTTTCTTAACATCGATATGGGTACTTTTTAATTGCCACTAATTATTGAAATCGAAAATTTACAAGGTTCCTCTAGAAACTATGAATCCCGGGTGCCTCGTATGTTTTTTTACAATGCAATTGACAACGTTTTTCTAGATTTGATTTTACTTTTTTAGCACTTTTTTGATTTTTAATAATTCCGAACTGTATTCAGATCTGCAAAATGAGAATAGAATCTATCGTCAAAAGCAAAGTCATCCCGAAATTCATTACAATTTTTTTTTGCAATGCAGCTTGTCAAGTTATTTTATACATAATCTGTAAATTTTTTAATCATTCTTGTTTTCTGTATCTTAAATACAATGAAACTATGTACGAGAAGAGTATTAAAAAATTGTGATATGTATATTTACCTTGAAAAAATATATATATTTATTGTATTTTCTAGCGGATAATACCGGTAACCATAAGCCAAAAGATTATTTGATGTCTTTTAGTTATACGTAAAATACAAAATGCCAGTTTTTCGTTTTAGGCATACCTGCATGGTTTCGGCTAAAAACACTTATTACGACAGAAAGATTAAGTGCAGTAGGAATTTCTGTTAAAAAATACACTGTGATAAAACACTTTTTCTTAACATTATACATAAAAAGCAATTTTTCTACAAAAAAAAGTGAAAATTTACAAAATTTTATTTTTACTGATGTAAAGTTTGCAACACCCTGTATATGTAGAGAATGCAATCCCGGGATCCGGGATTCATCGGGATTAAAAAAATTCCGAATCCCGGGATTTATGATTTTTTTATACGGGATTGATAAGAATATAATATTAAAAACTTTTTTCCTGTAGAATTGTACTCATAAATGGCGCTTGATTTTTGTGTACGTCCATGTGCATACTGCTTCATTTTAAGCAAGCGAAACAAAATGTTAGACAATTTTAGATTTTATCAGGCAATCTTTAACTTTTGCAATAAAATAATTAATGAAACTCTAATGAATCTTATATTTTTATAATACATAAGGTTCGTTCATAAATAAAGCTTTTTCAATTTGACCAATAATATTTTTTAACTTATCATTATAATCCACTGGTTCTTAAAAGTCGCCCCAATAATTAAATAACATCATTATTTTTTTCGACGTGCTTAAAGTGTACAGAAATCTAATTTTTTTAGCTTGTTGTTTGCTAAGGGACGAAAAGTCATGTATTTTAAAAGTGTTTTGGGTACTGGTTAAGAATATCTAGACATATTACTTTCATAACTAATGGACAATAAAAAATTATCATATGTACCTGCACTTTTTAGTTAATCTATTTTTTTTAAGTTTTTTTAATGCAAAAATAGACTTTGTTTTTTTTGTTGTTAAAATTTTTTGCAAATAATTCAAGGCTCTTTTTTTTAAAATTTTGATCCCGAAAATTAACGGGATCCCGGGATTATAAATTTTACTAATATCGGATCCCGGGATCGTCAAAAAAATGATCCCGTTGCACTCTCTAGTTGCAATAATATTCATTTTTCATAAAAAAATTTTGTCTTAGAAAGTTTTGATGCTATATAAAAGTTTTTCTTTTCCACACATATATAATTTATAAATAATATCTTATCGATAAAAATTTTGTCAAATTGCAAACCCTCATAAAATATAAATACTTGCAAATAATATATAATGCTGAAAAGCATATTTAACATATTTGTATAGAATAATATCTTTTTGTAAATTTTTATACAATAAATTTTAACTACATAAATTTTTTTATTTTTACAAATATTAATTCTGTATTTACATTCTTTTTATTACCATTTAAATATTATGTTTTGAAATAAATATATAACGGATATATTTTTTATGGTTTTTGATCGATTGGCAAACATTTTTTACGAAAGCCAATTTCTGTCAAAATTATCAATAAGCCGTATTATGCTGATAAAAAAACATATCTTATATTAAAGATAATAATTTTTATTAGGACAAGTATTTTAGCTTCGTATGTACTAAAATCTTTATTAAACATCACTTTCATTTGTTTAGGATTAATCAAATATTTAAGCTCTATATTTTTGCAAAATAGGATATTTTATATTGTTATGTTGTTTAAAAGAAATCTTAGTCTTTGCACGTTTTTATCAATTTTTTATGATTTATGGCATTTGTAAAAATTTTTTAACAATATATTGCAATAATTGCAATTATTGTGGAAATGAAAAAATAGAGTCACAATATTATTGCAATACAATAATCGGAAGCCCTGGAAGGGTGATCGTATAGGAATTGCTAAGTTTTCATCTGTGCCACATCTAACATTAAGTAAAGACTCCTTGTATATAGATCTTGTTAAGGATTCTATACTTCTTAGATAGTAAGGTAAGAAGTTTTTTTATAAATATTATATTTCATATAAACCAATAAATATACAATTCTCAAAGAATATGATCTAGCAAGGCTTTGTCAAATCTTTAAATACGGCAAATCCGCACATTTATTTCATTTTAAATTTGAAATGCAATCAGTAATTATAAGGATAATTTGTTGTATTTTCCTTCGACTTAACCCTTTCGCGTTCTTGGACGATATATATCTTTCTTTTTTTAGACCGAAAATAATAAAGGACTATATATATCGTCCTTTTAGTAGCACCAAATTAAAAATAAAGGACGACATTATCGTCTTTTTTGGAAAGAAAAGAAGATTAATTGACAATTTACTTAAACTTGTCAATTCAAAAAATAAAAAGGAAATGTCAATCATGCTATTGATATTTGAATACAAATCTTGGTAATGACTAAGGCGAACCATAAAATCATTAAAAAGATGCATTTTAGTATCATGTAAAACAAAAAAAAAAAATGCCTTTATATGCTTTCATTAGCTATATTTGTAAATTTAACCAATATACCGTATAAATGCTTGTTTTAATAGCACTGAAAATACAAATAATCGTATCTTGTGAACATCATGACAAATAAATGTAACAATTGTTTTTTTTATCCCACATATTTTCTGCATAAAAGCATGTAAAGAATGCCTTTAAACTTAAAAAAGTGCTTTTAAGGGCATTTTTAGTGCTTTTAATCAAAAATGCTCTTTGAGCCGCCCTAGTAATGACAGAATTTTAAAAAAATCTTCATAACCACAGTTTTATATGAATTTCATTTTCCTCATTTTTATTTTCGAATTTTCTACGACCCCTTATTTGAAAATTAGAAAAGAAGATCCAAGAAAGCGAAGGGGTTAATGTCATTCTAAAAGTTTAAAATTGTTTCAAGAACCAGTGGATTTTTTCCCTATAAAAAAGAGCCATCCGTGATATGCCGCGGTCTAATAAAGATGAAGCAATTAAAATATTTAATGTGTATATCTGCAAAAAAGTAACTTTTTTTAATTGTAATTTGGATACATTTTTCTCAGTCGAATCCTATACATGATAATTTTTGTATTAGTCAAAACCAGTGTCATGGATAGAGATTTTACTGCAATATATCATTCTTTAGTTAAAAAATCACTTTCATTGTTACTCGAGCATATAGATAACAAATTAAGATTCGGCTACATTGAAAATCACATTATGTTTGATATTTTTTCTTAAAACCGGGTTTAAATTTAATTTATTTTTTACGTAATGCACGCAATAAAGGACCATCATTTGCTACTTTTTTCGTTGCGATTGTATCCCATCCATTTACACTTTTAGCCGCATCGTCGTATCTTTGTAGTAATTCTTCTTCAATATTTAACCACTCATTGTATCTTTCGCGTGACCGCTTTTCACTCTCACTTCTAAGTGCCAATGGATTTTTACTGCTTGGTGTGGTATATGCTGTGCTTTTAAAAATGGTTTCATTATGGATTCTTACAGGAACCCCATAGACGTTTCTTGATTTTTTACGCTTTTCAAAAGCCGCGAGTTTTTCCTGTATGGATTTACTTTTTTCTTCCAAACCTAAGATTGTAGAACCCAAATATACAAATATAAACATGCATAATATATAGTGCATAATTCTTATGGACTTCATAACATATATTAAGATAATTGTTTTATACGGACTCTTTGACCTTTTATGGCAAACCAATTTAATAAATTGTGACCGAAAAATTTCCGAAATATACATATTGAACGCTTAAAAAGGCAACCAGATTTTCCAATAATTATAAAGGAATTCTTATGGATAAAACAGTTCAAAAATAACATATAGTCTGTTTAAAAACGCCGACTTTATTTTTTGCTTGACCCTCTAAATTAAGAAAATGTCTCATAAATATGGCCAGTCATATTTAAACGAACCGTTTTACGGGGACTCTAATTTTAAGAAAAGGCTCGAAAAAATGTCCAGAATGAATTTATCCCTGGCCTTACGTACTGTCCATTATGCCGAAACCCATTTCGCCGAATTCCCATTTCGCCGAATTCCCAATATGCCGAATTCCCAATATGTCGAATTCTTAAGTGCGAGAAGAAAAGTTCAATAAAAAAAAAATTATACTTAGAAACAGCCAACCACAGAATAAAAAACAAGAAAAAATAATGCGAAATGACGACGAATCTAAATTTACTAAAAATAATGGTTTATGAAAAAAACGCTAGACATAAGAATGTAGAGCAAATTGCTTTTACTTGAATAAACAAATAAATTATCACTATACACGCTTTAGTTCTTTACGAATATGCTTCAATCAGATTTATTAGTATATGAAGCCTTTACTTGAAAAGAGGAAGATGTTATAATAAAATGTCATTTATTTTCTTTTAATAATTAAATAAAAACCTTCATTATAAATCCTTAAAAACTAACAACGTATTAATCTATAAAAATATACTACATTTTGTGCAAATATCAGCTGAATCTTTAAATGTTACACACCATTTCTGTTTTAAAAGAACCTTCCTTATAAATTATAAACAACTGCCAAAAACACCTTCTAACTTTTGCAGTAATTATACCAAACCTCTTTTATTTCACTTATGGCACATACCTGTACAAACTATACCGAACAAAAAGGTATGTTTTCCATGTCTTAATAAAAAAAAAATATATAAAAAATTACATATACTATTACAAAACATACACTATGCGGCACTATATAGAAGATAATTGTTTTGTATAATAAAACATATGCTTCGTATTAAAAAATATTTTAAAAAAAATATAGCAAAAAGAAAAAAACCTAAAATATCATTAAAATTTTTTTCAGGGCATGAAAACTACATAAAATAATTAAATAAAACTGATATTTATTTTATACGCAATTTAATACTTTTATATGTTATAATTTAAATTACAAAGGGGTAATAGCATAAACTCATTTGACATTTCGGTCCTGGGAATTTTGTTTAGTTAATTTTTTATTAAGTTTTGTTTTGATTTAATAGATATAAATAGATATATACTTTTATTATTTGTTTCAGGTTAAAAAAGTTTGCTTTACACCATAACAAGGTATTTAAGCGTGGTTTAAAATACAAAAAAACAGCTCAAAGATAAAATTTTAAACATTTAATTTTTTCAAGTTTCTTGCGCCATTGAATAGTTCAATTATGTCAATTCTCCCTTCTGTATAATTTTTCCAAAGATTTGATAACTTTTTATCTTGTTTAATATAAACCCTTTTTCTAGACTTATTACACCATTAACAAGACGTAGTTATTCAATATCATTGCATTTTTGAAAATTCTTTAAAGTGTTTATAATTTCTGTAAAAGATACTCTACTTTTATTTATCACTCTATTTAGCTTTAAGTGAAAGCCTTTGGCTGAATTGTTAGTACGTCTTCTTATTTCTCCAAAATGCAACCATACAGATCTTGAAAAGCGAGGGCGAATGTTCTGTATCCAGTACTTCTGCTAATATAGTAAAAAATTACTTATTGGTTTGGATTTCCACCTTTTCATGTATATAATACTCGTCTAAACATAAATCAATCATGTCTGTCGGTACCAATGGGAGTGAAGATAAAAGCTCAACCATATTTTCGAACTTTAAATTATTTATATAAAGATCAATTAATCACAGTGACTGAAGTTGTCTTCATATGGGTTGGCCAAAATAAAAAAAGCAACCTGATTTTGTTGAGTTTGGAAATACATTTCTAACTGTATTGTTTACTTCCTTTTTTAAAATTAATTTGTATATTTAATAAAGCTAAATCTATATCATGTGTTTGTAGAATATTCTTTATAATAACAAATGATTTTTCATATATAATTTTGGTTTTACTGTGTAAGAAAATACAAATCAGTAGAGAACTCTGTCCATTAAATTCATTTTACATAAAATAAATTTGCTTAAACTAAGTCGATGATGACACTGATGTTCCGTCCATGTAAAACTTAGCGCTAGTTGATATTGCAAATCTTCTTATGAATGCTATTTCACCTAGGATTATAATTTTATTGTTTCAAATTCAAAGACAAGTGTAAAATTATGCTGATTAGGTAAAATAAAAAATTCTGGGTTGAAATTTTTATCATTAAGGTGTCTTGAAGAGGCCTTAATGCTGCCTCCACTGCTAAATTTTTCTTTTCATTGAGTCAAATGATAAAAACCGTGCAATCGATTCATGCTGCCAATTATAAAAATGATTCAATTCCTGGGCAGATGCTAAAAATAATTGTTAAAGCACAGCTCTAGTTCATCAATATTTTTTTTTACAATTTACTTAAGCTAAATTTTTACTATTTCCTAAAATTCGTTGCCATGATTATGTGTTGGTATATGCCACTACAGGTTTTCCTCGTTTGTTTTAATCCTCGCTCCACAGTTCTGTTCCATGTACCTCCAATATTTTAATACTAAACTTCGTTTGTTTTCAGTCATAATAAGTAAAGGTTAACTGCAGGGATCAACAAATCCTTTTTTACCTGTCTGCCAAAACATTCAACCATCCTGTAAGGCAGGGCTTCCCAACTGGGCTAAAAACAAGCCCCTTCTATCTTTTTGAGCCCCCAAAGGGGCTCAAAATAAGATGCACGAAAATAATTAAAAAAAGATGGCTGGCTGCTAAATTCCGTAATAAACAATTTTAGAAGCACATGAATTCAATTAGAATCATAAATTACTCACAAGAGGAAGAAGTTTTGGGGGTTAACATGATTTATTGGATAATTAATTATCTTTT
>JAQFYM010002915.1:0-20859 GCA_034694785.1 Agrenia bidenticulata | reverse complement strand
ACAAAAACAGTCTTTTAGCGATTATAAAAAAGTAACTGATAAGTCAATATAACAATCCAAGACAAAAACTCAGCATTCAATCGTGCCTAAAGACAAAAAAAAACTGTTGTCAAGTTATCATGTTAACCTTTCAAAACAAGTCTTTCTTACCAATTATAAATTTTTCTAATAATTTTTGAATAATGTTTTCTGAAGGCCAATATTTTTGTTCCCGCTTGTTTTCTACGAATTTGACCTTAAAGTGTCTTTACGTAATCTGTACTTAAACATTGGTAGTATACTAAATATTGCAAATAAAAGTTCAATTTAAATGCAACCTTTTTATCGTAAAAATCGTTATTTGTGTCTTTCCGCAACGCCAAAAATACTTTAAAAAATCGTATTGTCACGAACACAACTAAAAAAGATTGAGGGCCCTATATGAAAAAAACTTATATAAACTGGTCGCAGCAACATACTTATAAGCAACAGCAACATGTTTAAAGACTTACAATAACTGATTTACTAACTTTAATTATTATTTATATTTGTACAAAGTGCAAAAAGTGGGCCTCTTTCATAGGCAGCCGGGGGAAAATCCCCCTTCCCCCCCTGACAGGCCCTGGGTATAACTAAAAATAAAGAAATCAAAAAAAACATTACCAATGATAAAATAGATGTAAAAATACTTACTATAATAAACCATGTTACTATAGCAAAAAACCCCGAAAATATTTTTCGGGAATTTCTCAGGGCGTGTTCACAAAAATTTTCCAGTGGAAAAATTCCACTGGAAATATTGAATATAATTTTGCTTTGGAAAAAAAAGGTCCAAGGGAGCTTACCTTGGGCAAAAAAAATACCATAGACACAAAATTTTTTTGATGGGTAAAAAATACTATAAAAATAAATTCCAGTTTTGACATTTTTTCCTATGGGAATTTTTACCCCTTAATTTAGGCATGAAATTTTTAGGATTTTTTTTTTTGAACACGCCCTTAATATAGTACTTTTTTTACTATGGTAAAAATAAAAATACGGAGTTTTTTTTTTATTCAATAAAATTATACTAAGAAATATTCGCAATCTACATTTAAGTGTTTTTTTTTGTTACTAAAAAAACATTTTAAGCCTACAAGTGCATAGGCGGCATTTGTTTAAGCTTATAATTTACTATAGTAAAAGAATGGGACATGCCTAATGTAAAAAAAATATTCAGTAATTTACTTAAAAGATTCTTAACTAATGGTAAGATTACCACACAGTTCGTAAACAAGAACCATTGTTATATCAGATCTATATGAGACCGTATTGCGGAGGCTTTTTCTACTTATTTGCTGAAATTTGCGTTTTTTTAGTTAAATTTCAAATAAGACGGGAACAAATATGAAATACTACTTTAAAAACGTTGACTCTATTTGCAGTGCGTTTTAATTAAAACCCTGTTTTATTTTTTTTTGTCGATTGTCAGAATTTAGGCTAACAAAATGCATATTCTGTAAAAAATTGGCCATTTTGTTTCTAAAATTACAATCTGATTATTAAGAGATTTTTTTTGAAACAAAGTAGTATTTATGAGCTTTTTTTTTGGTTAAATTTATAGAATACCAATAAATAAAAAAAAACATAATACATAGACACATAAATGTTAAATGTTTTCTCATTGTTGTTTGTCTCTGAGCCAAGCCCTTAAAACCAAAAAATGGTTTTTAGAAGGTTATTGACATAAGGTCTCAGTTTGATTTACAAGAAAATGTAGAATTTTAATAAAGAAATTTACCGAAACTCATACGTTTTGCAATGCAATAGATTCTTTTTTTTTAATTATGTACATTTTGTACATTTTATCATTTTTTCGCTATATAAAACTAAATCAATTATTGATTTGTAGGTTGATGGCAAAAAGCAATATAAAGGTTCAATGGACAAATCCTTATGCTATTTTTTACTGCAAAGTCAAAAAATGCTGTCTTTAAAAAACATATGTATTTTGCTATTATACTATAAAAATGGACACTTTTATTAGTTAAGAATTGTA
Organism: Agrenia bidenticulata; assembly: GCA_034694785.1. Taxonomy (NCBI): domain Eukaryota; kingdom Metazoa; phylum Arthropoda; class Collembola; order Entomobryomorpha; family Isotomidae; genus Agrenia; species Agrenia bidenticulata. Next base: position 18,842 of record JAQFYM010002915.1, on the reverse strand, counting down.
AAATTTCATAAGTATATTATACACTCTAATATATATAAAATTTAAAATAATGTACTGTTTTTGATGTGCATACTATACATAATGCAAAGTATCAGGGTCATTTCCCGTACTTTTTTTGAGAAGAGAGGGGACAATAAAAAATTACATAACAAAAATAAATCATTAAAAAACCCTCAGATAATAATAATTGTACATAATACTTGTAACACGCACAGCGCGTCTTTCCTGTGCAGCGCATCACTCATGCGCAGCTCATCGTTCCACTTATTCGCAGCGCGCCGCCTGCATTGTTTAAAATGCAATATAAAAAACATATTTTTTTTGTAAATCTTGTAATATGAGTTGTATATTTTCGCTTAAAATCTTTTTAATTAACAGAAATTTTTATAAGTATAATTATAGATATTATAATTTTTTGTAAATGTCATATTTGTTGTATATATTGACAAACAAACATTTTTAATTTCCGATGCTGTGTTTATTTAATTCTCGGCGATAATGGCGCAGACCAAAAAATGTCCAAAAATCAAAAAACGACTAAAATCAAAAAAGGACCGAAAAAATACAAACCAAAGAACTAAAAAACCAAAAATAAGTAGTAAAAAGTGAAGAATAGTTCTTCACAAAAAAACGCAGAGCAATTTTTAGCTTCTTAAGAGGAAAGTTAAACAATAAGAATTTATACCTATTGTAAAACAATATAAATAATTATCTTGCAATGCTATTTTTATTACATTTTTACAGATTAAGTCTAATCTCTATCCCGTAAATAGCAAAAAAGTAAGAAAAAACAATGAAAAACACATATATTCATAAAAAAACTATTAAAGTTAAGTCGAAGAATTTATAAATCTTACAGAAATCAAACTTGAGCATCTTTCCTTCAAAAAGGTCAACTTTTTCTCCCATTTTTCTTTATTAATGGTAATTCCGCTTTTATTGAAGGGGGGGTGTAATCTTTACTTTTACCAAATTAATAATAACAAACAATTTGGTTGGTATCATCTAAATTTTCTGTCATGATGATTGCGTCTCGTTCAGGCACAGAAAATCTTTTTTTATTATATCTTCTCCTGTTCTTACATAATCAGCATGTTTTTTGTTATGCAATTTTCACGAACTTGCTTTATTCAAGTTTTCAGCACTAAAGGAAAGATTAAAAAAGCTTGTTGAATTCTTCTTTTGCGTTATTTGTACGATTTTGTAAACCTTTTACAATCTGTCTTGCGCGTGTTATATTTTAGAATTAAGTAGCATATGAACCCATCCATGTTTTAGCTAAATAAACCGAAAAATGATTTAAATTTTTTATTTCTTCTCCTTCCGTAACGTTTTTTAAAAAAGGAATAGCTGCACGTAAAATATAATAATAGAAAGGATCTTGATGCATGGGAAAAGTTTTAGGGTCTTGGTGATAAATTACCTTTGGCATTCATAATTAATCATTGTCCTAAGACATGCTTGTAATGAATAACACAATAAACCTATAAATATTGAATTCGAAATTATTCCCACATTTAATTAAGAAGTACTTCCGTAATGTCTGAAGTTATAGTTTTGGGCTCAAATCGTAAATATAAGTGCAATTAAACAGAAATTTAGAACGTTCCATTAACCTTACTCTTCCTTCCATTTTAACAAAGCAATAAAAAAAAGAACATATGCCTTTGTAGCAATATCAAATTGCTTACTGCAGTATACATTGCTTGAAAGGTTGGGTACACACGTACAAGTGCACTAAATTTAAATATATTAACCTCGGTATTTTAAAATTGTACAGAGATCGGGATGCACCATAGATAATATCTGTGCAATCAAATATTGATAAAGTGGATTTTAAAATAGCATGGGTTACCAAAAATCTTCAACCATCAACCATATATAATTGAAAGCGATGAAGTATTTATTTATGCAAGATCATTCTCAAAAAACGTTCTTCGTGCTGTGGAAAATTTGGAAATGCGCTTTTCTTCTGTAAGCCTATAAATCCAATATTTTTTTTGATTTATTTCAAGAACAACTTTCAAAATTCTCACCAGCATTCCACTTTTTGTAGTTGCCAACGCTTTAATAAGATAATTTGTTTCTTTTGCGCGTCTACCATTTTAGAAGAAAGATTTCTTGTAGCCAGGTACAGGTAGTGTTAAAATTTTATTCTAAGATTGTAACGTATCTATAGAGTATATTTTAGCTGTACAAATACACCGTTTTTCTTACTGAAGAATAGTATTAAGTATTGCAGTAGAAACTGGACAACGTGTACTTATATCCAGGGGTACCAAAATGATTATGACGAGGGCTTTATATGGCGATAAATAAGCGGCCATTGAGGGCGGATTTTCTCCCAGTATTTTTGCCATATTTTATATATATGAAAAGACCATTTTTTTCGTAAAAAAATGTATTTTTTTTAATATTTCACAAACTAATAATAAAGTAACAATTTGTAATTTGGAAAAAAAAATACTGTAATCTAAATTTTGTTTTTTTAGTATAGATTTTTTTAATATCACTATGAAATTACAAAAAAAAAAACAGCAAATTGTAAAGTTAAGACCTAAAAAGGAAAATTTCGGTCTGAACAACTCTGTAGTTATAGATAATAAATAGTGTCCCAGTTAAAACGACTTTAATGTATCAAATAATGTTTAATAGCGTAAAAGTTGTGTTTTTTTTGTAAACTAAGCAAAAAAGTAGCATATTATGATTGAAACCACGACTTTTTGCAGTTTAAACAATAACATAAAACTTTTATTTTTATTATTCGCTTATTCAATATAAAATACTCTTATCCCATATTTACCATTATGACCATTATATCCGGAAACCAAAAAAATACTATACCCGCCCATATTGTCATACCTATTCGGTAACCCTGGTTATATCCAGCATATAAAATACATTTTACGATATTTATGTTGTGTAACATTTTAGGGAAAGTAAATTTGCCCAATATAAACTTAGAATAAGATGAAATTTGTGAAAATTGGAGTTGTTATAGAATTTAACAAATTTAGTATTGTAAATATAATTTTTTTTCATTTTATAAGCCTTAATTTTTGTTACCCCTTTTTTTGATTTTTTTTGTTTTTTTGGATTTATAATCAGTAGCCTTAATTCTTGCTTTTAAATATTCAAAAAGTGCCTGGATCGATGGCGCGCTGCGCAAGCCACAGTAATTATTAAAAAAGGTATTTGATAATTTTATATGTTTCATATGTATTTCATTTTTTATTGGCATGATTTGTGTTTAAAATCATACGGTTTTTCTTTAATTTTTACATTGATGTAGTTTTTAATTTTTATAATAGTTATGTTTTCCTTTTCATTAATAATTTATATACAAGGTGTCCGTAATTGAATAGAACAGTAAAAATCTCTATTTCATTTCTGTTCATACATTGAGGAGAATCACAATAAAATAAATCAATATTGTTCTTTGAATATATATGAGTCAGATTAGTACAAACACCCAACAAGTCGACCCTTTTTATTTTCAAACAAAACAAGATCAACACGTCTTTTATATGATTATTTAAACATATAGGCTTCATTTCGTCGATGGACTAGATGACACCTTACACGTCGTGACCCCAATATAAAAGCAACTGCGCTCGACGGTCGACGATTTGACACCAGTTAGCTATTTTTATATCATTATGCAGGAAGAAAAATAACTCGCCGACCGACGATTTGCGACACCCTATACTATTTAGGTCATAACATGTCAGGCTTTCTCGATTTAGCAGACTAAATGAAGCCTGTATAAGTAAAAGGCCAAAAAAAAAACGAGCTGGTCTTGATATGCCTAAGAAATAAAGGGGTTGACTTGTTACGTGTATGTATCGATCTGACTCGTACAATATTCGAAGCCAATATTCTTTTATTTTATTGTGATTCTCTACAATTACGGGTTATAAAATAATTCAAATGTCTTAACATCCTAATTTAATTACAGACACCCTGTATTACGATGATGACTCATACATTACATTTGTAGATACAAACCAATAAATAATAATTTTGACTCCCGTCGGGGTCGCATGATTTTTCAATACAAGAAGAAGAGAAATGAAAATTAAATGTGTTTCTTGTTTAAAAAATAAGTACAATACTTTACGCATAAAAGTATTCAAAAGACACGTTATACCCGTCTGTAGTAACGCCAATGAATGAAAATTTACATTACGAGTTAGTTGTTGTGTTCAAAGACAAATTTATGTAATATATAAATACGCTTAGTAAATAAATACAATTAAAAACCAAGAATTTTTTGTATATCAAATTTGTGTATTATATTTTATAGTGGGGAGAATATAACAAACTTACGTAACACCACGGAGTTATAAAAAGCAGTTATGACTCCTTTAAATAATAAAAAGCTCAAAATAATGAGTATGGAGATTCAACTTCTTTCCACTGTACGAAGTGTTACACAGAATTGTTTTTAATAAGAGTATCTAAATTGTGTTTATATAGTTTTACAATTATCGAAAAATGTTTCTGAACGATACGTGTGTGTAAAAACACAAATTTAGCGATTGGTAATATTTATTTATGTTATTAATAACAAAAAAAAAGCAAAAGGGTGCCAACTTTGTGTTATTAATAACACAAAAATAGCATCAAGGGTTATAAAATTTGTGTTGATATATACACAAAATCAGCGAAAGGGTTAAGTAGTTATTCTCTTTTTGCAAAACTCAAAAAAAAATGAATGACTAAGTTTTACCGAAAACACAAAGTAAAGAAATTTGCATGCTTTCTAGATTTTTTTTCATTTGAAAAACCGATGTTTTATTATAATCTAAACATTATTAAGCAGTATTTTTTGTTAAGTACTTAATCCAATTTATATTAAAATGTTAATTTTTAAGATCCTGGTATTTATTTTTTAACAGTTTTAATAGTAATATTTTGGTTAAAAGGGCAAATAAATAAAAAGATACTTTTATTGCATAAAATCTGTTTTAATTACAAAAAATTACATTTTGAGACGGAGAATTATTTGCACCAAAAAATACAAAATTTGAACACAGCACAAAATATTTAAGACCCACGCAAAACGAAAAACTTTCAAAAATACTTAAAACAACATTTTTGTACTTAATTAAACTAAAAATCGGTTTGCAATTGGCCTAAATTTCTTTTTTCGTAATTTTGTGCTTTTCTGTGCACATCAATCTTCGCCAGGCTTTTTAAAATGACTGCACGTTGTAATGTGTTTTAAAACCATTATACAGTATTTCATAATAATTTAATAGAATGTTTCTACGATCTTATCCTTGCAAATTTTTACGCATTGATTATTTTAAAATATAAGTGATTTACTAAAACATCTACGGGATTGTATACTTTGCCTATACTTACAATTTGAAACTGTTGTAATAACATGTGATTTTGAGATGGAGCTTACAAACGCAATCAAGAATTATACGCCATAGTATGTAATTATCAAGTGCCGTTATTACTTTCTTTAAGCACAAAAAAAGAAAAATACACTTTTTCAAAACTTAAAGAAAAGTATTTTTAAGATCTGTAATTTTGCAAAATTTTGCCCATATATGCTTTTTACTAATTAATAATATATATTTTGTTTTGTAGGTTAAAATTGAGATGGATACAAGTAGTGGAAAGTGTAAATCTTTTTGTTTATTTTTTGTGATAAATTGGTCTAAAAATATAATTCTAAATTTCGGAACATATGAGAAGCAAAAATGCTGCAGTAGATCAGTGGCGTAGCCAGGGGGGACACAGTGGGACACAGGGGGGCACGTGCCCCCATGTAAAAAAAAATCGTAGCCTGAATTTGAGGGGGGGAGATCTTTTTTGGGGCCTCAAAATATGCGAAAAAAATATTTTCATAAAATTTGTATTTTTCAAAAATTCTTAAAATGTTTTTCAAAAATGCAAAAATATTTTTTTTTTGTCGTTCTAGTTCATTTATTTTTTTGTGCCCCCTCCTAAAAAAATCCTGGCTACGCCACTGCAGTAGATATTAGAAGCTGATTACAAAATGCACAAGGCTTATACACTTAAGAGTAATAAAATGCAATTAGTTGGGCACAGAGGTCAGTAATATGGTATTTTATTATTGTATTATTTTTTAAAACCCGGTAATAATATATTGTAAAAAAAATATTATTGCGGTGCAAAAAATGTAAAAGCTTTCTGATTACGCGACTAGGGTTATTAATTATAAACAAAATTACTGTATTTTGTGTTTCTTGGTCTGTTCAAAAAAAAAAGATATATATTTTTTACTATTTGTGTACAAGAAAAAGATACATAAATGTTTATATACACGTTCTTCAAACTTTAATGTTATATTTTAGCTGATTTTCATTATTGCAAAACTTTTTCAGCGTTATGGTATGTTAAGGCCCACAACGTTAAAAAAGTTTTTATAAACTAGATATTGCGCAAATAAGATATAACAATTAACCAGAAGCAAACTACAAATTAAATAATTTTTTTAGGTCATTACGACATAGCGGTATTTATTTTATATAATTATTACAAGAATCACATAAAAAACCAATGGCTACTAGGTTTTTTATTGTAAAATTCTTTTTAGTAATTGGGATATATATTTATATAAATTAAAAAAAAATATTTAACAATATTTCATTGTGACAATAATATATTGTATCAATATATTGACATCATATATAAACAAAAATATAGTGTTACCGACCCCTAGGTGTGCATGCCCAATTAAAGAAAAAAAGTAGCAATAAAACTAGTAAATCCTTTAAATATATTAAGAAGATCAAGGGTTAAAAACCCCTCGATTAATATCAAGCAGCTTTGTATTTTTTTTTTTAAACTGCTAGTTGACTGATTGACAGATGCAAAAAGAAAATACGGTTACACAATAGTTGGTCTAATTTATTTTTTATCTTTTTGTGCTTTTTTCAATTTTTCGCATTTTTTGTGCCCATATTATATCCCATTTTGTTTTCATATATAGGTTTTTGTTTTTGCATATGTAAAAACGAAAAATATATTTTACCACAGTGAAAAAAAACTGCTACCGATAGATGCGTTTTTGTGACATTCACATTTTTACAGAATTGCAAGTGTCTAATTTTTTTAAAGGAATTTTTACTTCTTTAAAGGTCCAGAAATATAAATTGTATAGTAAAAAAGACAGATAAAAGCGTGCGACAATGTATTTTTGGTTTTTTTACATTAAAAAAGTCTTTTTTTATTGAAATTATATAGAGTTAAATATATCATATGTTAAACAATACATTTTCAAAAACGTGTCGTGTACGCATAAAACTTTATTTATGTATAATATGTTTTACAGAGTATTTTGCAGACATTCAAAAAATTTTTTACTCAATATTTGTAAATAAAAAATATTTAAAAACCTATAATGCTAAGTATTTTTTAATTTTCGTAATTAATAACCGGTTGCATTATTTACAAAAAATATTAGCGCAAAAAACACACAAATAGAATAAAGATGACTTTTTTGTATACTAGAACATTTGACTCAACTTAATAAAAATGAAACGTTTTTTTTGCAGACTAGAAAAAAATAATTTCATTATTTTTTAAAAAAACAACATAAATTAAACACAAAAAGACAGTATTGCAAAAAATCTGGTATCACCCAACAAATAACAGCAGCGATTGTAGTACAACTTAAGGTATCTCTCAGCCTTGGTCGCCATGGGATTATTTTTGTTGTCATGGGGTTAAGACAAAGTAGAAGATAAAACAGTGGTTTTTTCGAAACCGTCATTATGGTCAAATATATGCATATAGGCTTGCAGGATTGTTATGTATGATTTTTATATAAAAGTTATTATCATTTCATACAGTAATGCAATCCCTTGTATCTTTCTTGCTACGCTACTAAACATAACATAATATGAAAATAAAATATATTAAAAAAAGTAGTATTTACTTTTCTTATAGTATTAACAGGTGTATATAACAGTATACTTGTGTTTCATGAATAATTTTTTTATGCCTGGTCATTGCAACAAAAAGTAATATGAACAGAATATGTTTCTTTTTTTACAAAAAATTCCTTCATGAAAAAATTCGCGGTGAATATAGATTTCGCAATATAAATTAAACCAATATATACATGCTATTACATTTTGTAAAATTTTTGTTTATAGTACTAAAAACTAAGAAAAGGGTCCTCAATACCGATCGACCGTTGAGTGGTTAACCGGGTTTTTGCAGTTTTTATTTTTCTTTTGGTCAACCGTCTGATGGGTTTTCTAAAATACAAGTTAGTTGTATTGCATGTAAAATCCTCATTGTATTGTAATTATTATAAACTGAAAAAATTAGCAAAAAAAGTAACTATTGTCTTTTTTCTTTTTGTGCGAGTGAATTTAAACAGGATCGGTAACGTTATATTATAATAACAATATTTTTTTTGTTAATATATTGTAAAGAAAGTTAAATTGCCTTACAAAAATTTTGTATAAAAAATTTTTTCTACTTATACCAATATACAAAACCCAATTATACCAAATACTTTTTAATTATAAAACAGTAGACAGGGCTAAAATTTGCCGTAATTGTATTAACTATATAAATTGAATTACCGCTTTGTCTTAATGACCCGAAAAAGTTATTTAGTTTGTAGTGATATTTGATATATTTCTTTTTTCATTTTGCGCATGTTTAGTTTTTAAAAACTTTTTTTACGTTTTGGGTTATCCATCACAATACGCAAAAAAGCTTTGCAATGCTTTAAACAAGCAAAATATAATAAAAATTGTTTGAAAAGTGTAATAACACATTTATGTAACTTTCTTGTTTACAAATTGCGAACTTTCCATTTCTTTTTTTTAAAAACACGAATCACACAGGTAAGGAATTTTTTTGAAATATAAAAATTTACACGCGTAAACAAAATGTTTTTTTTTGCCGCAACAATTCATTTTTTGCGTACAATATAGATAAGTTAGGCTTTAAAACCACAATACAATAATTAATACAATATTAAGGCCCTCTGAAATTAAAAACTATAGCACTAATAATAAAAAATATATGCTATAAGTGAAGTAAAAAAGGCCAGGGGTTAGAACCACGCGTATATATAATTTAGTATTCAAATGCGTACTACGTACAAATAGCACATATTTTTTTTACACGATTACAAAAAAATAAAAAAAAAATTCTACAATTACGTCAACATTTAAATTTAAAAATCTATGAAAAAATAAATATTTAAATCAATTATTTTTTTTTTTAAAACTAAGCTACTACATTGAGAAATATGAAATCACAAATTAAGCGCAACGCTTTGATAAGGTACCGTATTTGTTTTTCTTGTAAGGTACATTTTCTATTAATGCCATTTGTTATTATGTAGTTTTTAAAAGTAAAATATTATTTTTGAACTGTGATCTTAATACAAAAATGCTATTACATGTTCTATATTTATTTATCTATATTTTTTAAATATTTTTTACATACAACAAATAGGTTGCATTTCCATATAATGCAAACTAAAAAAAATGTCCTTGTGTATTATAAGAAACTAATAACAGTATACGGATATTCGTTGTAAGAAATCATGTACTCGTTGGCTTCATTGCACAGTTTAAAAAAGTACATAAGTCTGTCACTTTACTTGTACATTTAAACAATTTTTATATGTCATTTAGAGTTTAATATTTAAATAGCGTAGATCAAATCGGTTCTGTGTACACAGGTTAAAACAACTAAAATACCTCTTCTGGTCCACAAAAACATCATGATTTTTTATCTTAAAAATACAAAATCTGTCGTTTTTTTTACATTTTTTTTACTTTAGAACATCGAGTTTAGACCTTCTCTCTAGTATCGAAAAACCGAATGAGTTTTGCCAGTGGCGTACCCAGCCAGGGGGTGGGGAAGGATGAGAGGGTGTACCTCCTCCCTTTAGAAAAGAAACCACGCTCGAATATAAGGGGATAGGTCTTTTTTTGTGCAGAGATCTTTTTGATTTTTGCAATCCAAATAAAAAAATTTTAATTAAGTTTTTTTCAAAAAAAATACTAATGGTCAAAACAACCATAAAATATGTTTTTAAGCCCTTTTTTGAGACACTGACTAACTCCCGGTTTTTCAAATCCTGGGTACGCCACTGACCTATGCACTTGGATGGAATTATTAGAAAACCGGTTAAACTATAGAAAGGCAAATAACATTTTATTTAACATCCTAACTATAAAAAATTGGTTTTTCTAACAATATTTTCTATAAAAAATGTAGCTCTGTAATAAAAAAAATCAAGGGCATAAAAAAGCTATGTATTTTTATACGCTTTTTATATTTTAAAAAACCGTAAAATACAGAAAAAAAAGAGAAAAATCATTTTTTTGTATGTTTCTTATCTTTCATGTTTATACTAAAAATAGAAAAAAAATAGTATCCATAAAATTTGCTTCAAAAATCTGTATAAATGCACTTTCTATATGGTGTTTTGCATTCACATATCGGATTTGATTGTCATGACGTCAGTTGCAACCAAAATTGTCATTTTACAAGTAATGTAGTTTTTTTATTTAAAAATATCAATTTGCGAGCAATTTAAAATCTTTGCAGTCAATAACGTTTATTTAAAACTTAAATTTATAAATTTGCAAACAAAATCGAAATTTCAAACCAAACGGCGCATTTGCAACCATTTAAAAATTTTTGAAGTGAACAGCGTCGAATTGCGTTTAATATCGTTTTGTGCAATTGTAATAAAATCAATTCTTGTTTAAAATTGAGAAAAGGCTATTAACAGGATATTTTTAGAATAAATAATGTTTATATTTAATTTACATTGTCTATGCTTTATGTACTTCCAGGTAGTTTGATATACCTCAGAAATGTTCAAACAAGTACCAAAACTTGCAAAATAAAAATTCTATGCACAATACGTACAGTATAATGCATGGCAATTTGCTAAATAAAACAACCAATGCCGGACTCATTGAAAATTTTTTAAAAAAAATATTTTTTGTACATATAATTGTAAGTTTGTAGTTTTTCCTTACTATTTTGAGAATTGCCGAGGTGACCCGAACTAACTGTATAGCTAAACACAGAGTGTACAGTCGTAATTTTAAAATGAAAAATATTTATATTTCCAGTACTGTAAAAATTTTTTGTTAGTTTTTTTACTAGAATTGACTTATTTCCATACAAACAAAACAACTCTACATGCAAACAAAAATTGCTGTTATATTATACCAGTCTGTGTTAGTTGAAAGCGCACTTTGTTTCTGTTTATGTATAATTCATTAATTTCAAACGCATCGCCAATGATTGCTGTTCGACTTTCGTGTGCAAATTGTCAAATTTGCAAAAAAGTTTACATTGTTTTTACAAATACACAAGTTTTTTGTTGCGAATTGTTGATGTGTATAGAAAACAGACAGGTTTTACGTGCCAATGACAATTGTTTCACAAATTGGCGTTTTTAAAACATATGCTCACATTATTAGTAAAAACAGTGCTATTAACAACGTGGAACCCTTGTTGTACCATCAATATTTCACAAGAAAGAAAAGCCGTTCAACATGTGTTTTTAAAAATTGGATGGCCAAAAAGTAGAAGAAAACACAAGAATTAAAAAAATTATAAAAAAACTGTGGCCAGCACATTACCAAAATGTATTTATTTCGTCGATGTCTTTCAGTCAGCATACAATTTTTTATTTGTATTAAAAAATACTTTTTTTTACTGTGCAAAAGTAAATAGAATGGATGCTGTTTAAAGTTAACATACTTAAAACTACTTAAGAAAAGGTATTGGCTTCTTTTTTAAAAAAAAAATTTAAAACGTAAAACATGATTATATACATGAAAAACTTATATTATGATATTTTCGTTTTTATTTAATAATTATGAACTGCTTTGTGGTGTTTAATTGTCTCCTTTTTTTGCGCAATGTTTGCATACTAAAATTTTATTTATTCATTCTGGATCTAAAGATTTTTCAGTAGATTATGGTGTTTTAAGTAACATTTATAAGTATTTTTTTGTTTTCGAATACTGAAATACGTATATATTTTTTTGCTCCAAATACGTTTGCTTTTTCTTTTTTGTAAAAAGACGACAAATGTTTATAACTTTATGTTGAAATACTTTTTATGACCCCATTTTTGCTGCAGAAAAAACGAGGTGGAGCAGAAAACACAATCAAAACTGAACAAAAGTTGTCTTTGTATCTCATCTTTTGCTTTTCCTAGGAAAACGACACTCGTTTAGTACGTACATGTTATATATTTAAGATAAACTTGCCACGAAGTTGCAAAAATGTTTCAATGAAATATAAGTACTCTATGGTATGACTTCTTAAAAAAATTAAGAAACTGATATGTTTAAAAAAGTATTTTAGTTTGTTGGTTTATTAGCCAATGAAGACTTTATATTTATGTATAAAACTTGTGTATTTCGTAAATGTATTATAACACAAAAATTATTTTTATTGACACTACAAAAAAAACAAGTTAAGCGCTGTTTTGATCATTATCCTAGCGTAAAAAAACGTATATTCCATAGTTTTTGGGTATAAAACTAATTAATGGTTTAATTAATTTGTAAAAAGAATGTTATCTGTATTAAAAGACAACTTTTTACCTAAATATTTACTTTTATTACGCATATTAACGTTTACTTTTTACATTTAATTTTAATCAATCTGTTGAGAAAATTGAAATTAATTTGTTTTTATTATAACATTTCATCATATAAAAATGTAAACAATATATTTGATGCGCAGGATTTTTGCATGTCAAAGTACTTACATAGAAAAAAAAGTTCATCTCTTTTTTTTTTGGGTTTGTTTGCGCCGGGTTGCGTTTGTTTACATGTAAAGTAGGCGTATTAAAAAGATTATAAATAAAATTACTAAAATAACCTCACTACAAGGATTTTTAAAATAAGGCAAGGGTTAAAAAACTACTGCTTTTGCCTTATTACACTCTTATAGATTCTTATACATTTTTTTTTACTTTGTATTAGTAATAAACTTTTTTTTTAGTATATATTAAATTTTAAAGAAAACCATGTTAAATTTTTTTACCTAAAACATACAAAAAAATGTGATGCGTATATTGCCGTCAATATGCGTCATAACATTGAATAATTAGTCTTTACAGCAGTGTGTTGACTGATTATCTTTTTTTTTAAAAAATATATTACGGCATTTTGTATACACAGACTTTCATAAAATATAATAAATTGTAAATTTTGATCGTAGAAATTACATTAAACTGCAAAAAATATAAAAAAATGACTCATTCTAATATAAGCCCTTCTGTTGTATTTTCTATATTTTTTACATGCATTGTAACGGATAAAATTAATCGTGCGTTTTATAAAAAATTATTAAATTGACAATAAAGTTTTAGATTTTGACTTATTTTGAGATTTGATATGGTAAGATAAGTACTTTATTGCAACAAAGATAAATTAAAGTATATAACTTGGTTTTTTTTATTGATAAAAAAATAAATGCTAATGTTTTATTTGTAAATGTTTGATTTGTACTTAGAAAATAAAACTAGTAATTAATATTCTTTATTGTATTAAAATTTAAAATATCGACAAAGCTTAAAAAAATTATTTTGAAAAACTCAATCTTATAGCAAACTACGTTTGAGTCACACTTTTACAAGGAAAGATTATTTAAGATGAATAATATGAAAAAGAAAAAAATATATGTTGTGACAGGTAGGCTTTCTTTGTTTTGCTACAATGATACCTTCAAGAGTAACACTGGAGGTATATTTTCGAGAAAACAATATATGGTTCTTAAAAAAATACAATAATATTAAGTATTTATATAGATTTTTGCAAATTTTTTAAAAGGGCGGCACTGGACTCTGTAATTAGCAAAGCAAAGAAATCCACGTAACAGAAACTGCTAAAGTACAAAACAAGTGTTTCTAATGTATTAAATGCGAAAAAAAAAAATAATTTTTTTTTTTTCTAAAAATAATGTTTTAAAGGATATTTAAGGCCCGAGTGTAGAATGGTGTACAGGAAATGTGTAAAAACACTGCTAAAAATATCAAAACGACATTTAGATGCTGTGACTAGTAGACAAAAAAAGTTTTGTTTTTTTTATTAGCCTTGTAATTTTAAACATTTAAATTTCGACCCAGGCATGTTCGGACTTGCGTTTTTTTTGATTTGTATATTCAACTGTGACCTTGTATACATATGTAATAGATATATTTCTTAGGTAAGTAATTAATTAGGTTTCTGTACAAACGAGTAAAACTCGTATTTTTTGTCGGCATTAGATATATTTATACCAAAAAGTTCCATAGGGGTGTAAGTTAAAAATCGACACAAAAACATACAATAAGAAGGAAACAATAGTACGTATATAAATAAAATACAAACACGACAACTATTTACTATTATTCGATATTTACTACAAAATGTGCCTTTATTTAATTTTATATAATACTTTAACAATACAGTTCGGTATAGTCTTTTCTTATGGTTTTGCAAATATAACCGTCGACAGTGTATAGTACCTACAGATAAAATTTCTGCAGACAAACTAGGTTTTAGCACAAATAATTTACGTTAAAATTGTGCTTTCGAGCTAATAAATCAGCCACAGTGACATATGTAAAGTAGAGTCTTATACAAGGCGACGGCCAAATTTTTCTAGATATATTTTGCGTCAGTTTGTAGAGGTCGGTGGTGGGGAGGGGTTAGTACGAGGTTTTTTTGAAAATAAAAAAAACAAACAATAAAAAACGCAATTTTTTTGCTTTAATACACAAATGTAATACTTTTATTTAAAAATAAATTTTTTCGCATTTTTTTAAGAAAAAATACAAACTATTCTTCTTTTTAATTCCTGGCTACATCCTTGATGCATGACTATAAAACAAAAGCCTTTGTAAAAGCCACATAGTTATGTTTTTTATAGCAATAAGTATAAAACATATACAGGTTTAACCAAAATTTAGTGATTAGCAGAACGTTTGTTTACAAAAGCCTTAAAACGACAAATGGGTCTATATGAACTGATATTTTATCGATATTTTTGTTTTGGATTGTTTTTGAAGTATTCAAAAACATACATAGGACACGCTTAGATATCCTTTCTGTAAACATAGCAATTCGTGCGTATTTCTACATTACAAAACCAGCGCTTTACGTTTTAAAACCATAACAAAAACTTTTTTGCTATGTTTCATACATAACAGTAGTCAAATATATGCTTGTTAGGTTAGAAAACACCTTTTGCGGCATATACAAGAAACCTTAACTTTACAAGTAGATATCTAGAGGCAAATTCATAGGATTATAATTTTAGAGCCAGGTAAATATTTGTAGACCATAGTTAAAGATACAGTGTTTTGTTTTTGTTGTTTCTCGTTATTTTTTATAAAAAGATGCAATTTTTATCCTATTTTAGGAAATAAAGGGCGTCATCTTTTCGTTTTATAAAAGTTTTTTTGAAAAAAGAAAATTGTTGCTTTAGACGTTTTTGTAAAACAAATGAATTTTTCAGGATTGCAAAACGTTTTTATTACACTTTTATGTCAAATGTGTGTTTTTAGACGTGGATTTATGCCGCAAATTTTAGACAAGTTTTTAAAAAAACTAATTTATTAAAAGCCAAGTAAAATTTTCAGAGTTAAAAAATCTTTTTTTAAAAATACTTTTTTAAGCGAAAACGTTCTTTATTTTTAAATACAATGCAACTAAATGTCAAGAACGTTGTTGAATATATTTTTATACTAATAAAAAAATTTTGTTAAGTAAACCCCACTACGGGCAAGTCTTAAAAACATACTCATTCTTGTTAAAAAAGTTTTTTTTACATACAGAATATCTAGATACTTAAAAAGACAGATGAGCTACTACCCAGAAAGAATACTTTATATGTATTTTTGGGCACCCGTAAACAAAACACCTCGTTAATGCTGAGTTTTGAGAAAAAAGTGCCAGTATTGTATACAATAAAGAAAGTCTACTCAAAAGACAATTTTATTTGTACTGTAATGGTTGAAATGTCAAAGATGTATCAAAAAATAAAATTTAAAAAAAAATTGCGGTTTTAGTAAGGCATCTTAATTATTTTTTAATTTTTATATTGTAGTTTTCCATAAAAAAATAATAAATTTTTTTTTCAACAATTATTAATAGAAATTTTGACCCATATAATTTCCGCTAGTAACACTGCAACTAGACTTGTGTGTACTAAAAGTACGCCCTTACGAGAAAACTGCTATTCTAGGGTTACCAAAAAAGCCGTATTTTGAACTTAATGTTCGTTCTTTTTAAGTCTGTATATGTTTTTTTTTCATTCCCTGCACATGGAAACCATTTTTCGTATTTATTTGCAGTATAAGGGAAATTAAAATCTTTTATTGCTTAAAAAAAATATATTGTATTGATAATAACAAAAATATCGTAAATCATTGTATTCTGTTACAGGGCCTGGTTATTATATATGACATTTACACAAATTATTTTTGTAGTTATCATATTGTAATTTCCTGCTTTTTTAACCTATTAAAACGAAATTTTATACGTTTATGCAAAATACTGTTGATTTACAATTTAGTAGTAGAACAACAAAAAACGTAATTTTTGTATGCACTGTCGGGAGCTTTTACACATTTACAAATTTGCATATTTAAACCCTATATTCATGTAAAAATACAATGTTTTAGTACCTTTTTGTATCTAAAACAAGTATCTTAGTTGCTATTCTAACATTCACGTATCACGCTATCTAAGTCATTGTTCCATTAACCCATAAAGCAAACAAATGCATAAATCTTGCATCATAGCATGTTATTAGCTCTATAGGTGCGTCTGATAGTGCAGCCGATAGCCTTTGCAGACCTGCGAATTTCGCACTACGTAAATTGCAATAAAGACAACTGGATTCGTTTACTTCTACGCATTTTTGACTACGGTTGGCAGAAAAAGTGTCGTGACTAACTTTTCCGTTTGTTTACTCGTTTATACAGCGTCACTTAGTGCGCCATCGTTTGTTCATATATGTGTACGCGTTTATAGTCATCTTGTTTGGCCTGTCTTAGTTACTCGTCCATATTTAGCGTACTCTTTTAGACCTTTGTCAGCTGAGATCGTCCCTAATGATTACTTTTTCGCCAACTCTATATTTTGGTTTAACCATATAAATCTTTCTAAACTCAAAAGAATATTTCTCTCTGTGTTTTCTAACACCTCTCAATCTTTATCTACCAGTGCCTTAACACGTGGTTGTAATGCCGCGATGTACGTAGTTATTGGTACTTCTTTTAATGTCTGTCAATATTATTATGTAAATTGACTTGATTTCTTTATATTAGATCTGTGTGTCCGCAATACTTATACCACTCTTCTGTAATGCTGATATTAAGACGGGAAAGACATATGAAAATAATTGCTTGCTTTTCTAGGAATTTACAAACATTCCCATTGCTTATCCCCGATCCATTATCTGATTAAAGCTTTAAAAATGAAAAGTTTTCATATGTTGCTTTTATAAATTGAACAATTTGTTTACTATCATAGTTTGATCTGTCTAGACAAACACCTCTCAAAAAACAGTCGATGATTACTACTCACGATCATTCTATAATAACTCATAAAGATCTATGTGCACGAGATCACCTGATTTTCACTACAATATACTTACATGATTTACTTGTTAATGTTGTATTTTCCTAACATCTTTTTTAAATAACTATGATTTTTCTTAATTTTTGCCGCCTTCTTTAACACCTTTTTCTGCCAAGGCACTTTTGGATTCATTTCCTATGATCCGCATCATTGTATTTTTATATAACTTTTTTTGTGCATGTCTTTTAATTAAACATGGAAATACTAATTATCACATTAATGCATTAATATCATCATGATAAACAACATCAAAAAAAGGTATTTTTGAACATTGGTATATCCTTCCCAATAAAAATCACGTGTTCTGAAGTATTATATATTTGCCTTTTTCTCCTTTTTTTGTAATCTGTAGTTCTGTCTTCTTCGTCTTTTACCGGCCTGCTTTAAGCGTGAGCTACCCAAATATCAACGCTTGTCTATACTGTATTTTGTAGTATTCTATCTCCAACCTTCCGAACCATCTCTATATTCTGTATGTGCTTCACGTAGCTATTTCTGTTATTTTAGTAATAGCTTTGTGGGTCGTGATCCTCATAAAATCTCTCTCAAGAAAAAAATAGCGCAGCTTAATTATGCCCCACAAGGCAGACAGCACTTCACGTTTCGTAAAAGTGGTTTTTCTTTACGGCTTGAATAATTTCAACCAGTATAAGCAGCCACTTTTTCGTTTTGTGTCAAGCATTCCCCCAATCCAAATTTGCTTGCAATAATTTTACGTGTTTATTTACCACGTGGATTGGGTATAAATTATTTTTTGTTTATTACCGCATTTTTGTAATTCTGTGAATTTTCTGGCATCATCTAAAGCCCAGCTCCATTTAACTTCTTTCTTTAATTTCGTATAGGGTCCATAGCATTTTTTGTAATATTTGCGTAAAAGAGACGATCAAAGTTAAGTAACTTAAAGAAAAACTGTAGTTTTATAAATGGTAAATTTCGCTAGGTACTTAGCAAGTCCTTGTATTTTATCAGTGCAAGGTTTAATACTATTTGGCTTAATTTTGGATCCTTAAAAATCAATCGATTTTACTATAAATATAAAACTTTACTCGTTTATTTCCAAATTATATAACTTTCATCTGTAAGACACTTTTTGGGGCGTGTGCACTTTGCGCCACATGTGCATTTTGCCGTAAATGCATAAAAAAGGCAAAAAATGAAAAACTAGTATCACATTCAAAAAAATCAGCCAAAAATACATTAAGTTGCAGTACT
>JAQFYM010002914.1:0-20859 GCA_034694785.1 Agrenia bidenticulata | reverse complement strand
TTAAACCGCTTTTATTCTTGCTTCTTTTACATTTCTTCTTCTTATTACGGGTGATTTCATTATATGATCCTTAAGGGGCGGATTTTATTTTGGTGAGATTTGGTGAGATGGTGAGATTTGGTGAGATATGGGGAACTTTAAAAAAACAAAAAAAAAGGTAAAAACTACCAAAAAAGTTAACCCATAATAGTAATTGTAAACTAACGTGTTATTTCTATATAAAAAAATGTAAATAAATACCTCGCACTGCAATGTGCTTCGCGCGGTTTATAACATATATATATTTAACGTTAGAGTAGTTATTTTATATTTCATATTTCATATTGTTATATTATCTTTTTGAAAAAAATATTATATCAGCCACAGATGGTGTATTGAACAATAAATTTTATAATTCTTTAGACTTATCTTATACCTATACTGTGATTCTCGGCTAAGAAATTGGCCAACCATTACACCCATGTACAATATAAAGGTTTAAACTACGAATAAAAAACATAAAACCGCCGTAAAATATTTTTTTAGTCTGTTTCAATTTTTTTCGCGGTATTTTATTATTGACCAAACAAACTTGCATATTGGTAGCATAGGAAAACATAAAAAGGTATTTTGTTATTTTGATAGACAAACTACATACTTATTTATTGAATATTCTTAACTATTATGGACACTTTATATCGAGTACAAAAAAAGAGGTCCCCATCTAAATAATACCTATCAGAATACCTCTTTTTGGTTTTTTTATTTATATAATCACAGTGGAAACATATGATTCGCCAACAAATAAAAAATTTTTACTTCCTTGTAAGTACGTCATCTGTGATATTCTTCAACTTCAATATATTTTTCGTCTTAATTACTGAATCTAACACTTGCAACATACAGCAATGATATCTTTTCGTCGTCTTGAAAATTTGATTCCTCTTTGTTGTGGTTCTTAAAAAAAAATATCATACCAAAAAGTGATAATCATACTAAAATCCAGCTCTTAATGATCTTCTACATTGAGCTTTTTGCTTGTCTCATTCATGGTGTTCATGTTAAATTATATCCTTTCTCTTGGGGAAAATAATTTCTTCTCACCTTTTGTATCAACTGTCTCTACTTCTTATATATCAAGTTCTTCCTTTTATGTCACTCCAACTATAATATTATTGTCTAAAAAATTTCAAGTTTGCCCGGATATGTTTTCTTGACACCGAAGCATACAGCCATTCTTATGGACTTATACCAGATGTTTGCTTCCCTTTTTAAGATACATAGTTGCTTTTTAAGTCATTGTACGATTTTTTCACATCATTCCCGTGATCAACATACCCCATTATAGTTACAAGCACAGCAAATACTCCTCAATTACAGCGTATTATTTTTTTAAGTAGTGAATTTGTCATAAAACTTATTAAAGTGTTTTTTCTTGACTATTCTCATTTTTCTATTGCGATCCATTTTATTTGTTGTTTTATTTGTAAGGGGTATCAAAAAAAAGTATTATACGCAAGAAAAAATTATTTAACGTAAAGGTCAAGGTGTACGTACGAAAATACGTATACTAAACGAAAGGCATATAAGAAAAAAATAAGACCACTTAAAATTCATTTTTTTATATATATGAAAAAAACATATATGAAATTATTAAAATGTAAATTTTAAAAACTACTGTATACATTTGCGGGTAACAAATTGCGTTGGAATAGTTTATAGCTAATAATTTGTCTTTTTTACCTTTTTGATACCTAAATTATGCAGTTTTGACAATTTTTTTGTTCGTTTTTGCAAAACCCTGCACAAGCCTTTATAACAATACACCTTACTATATTCTTGCCATATATTCTTTTTTCGCTAATTGTCAATTACTTGCCTATAGGCGGGCTATGCGCAGATAGCGCGCTGCGAGCTACATTTATATTAGTAAAACGTTTCTGTTTTGAGTTAATTGTCTCTTTCTATACCCGTTTAAATTTCACAAAAATTTGTATAAAGGAGTGTGTCAAAATACAACCCTTTTAGGGTAGTAAAATTGTTCAAGGGCGTATAATTTAATGACAAATTTTACTTAAAAACGTAAAAAAAAGCATTTAATAGTAGTATATACTACTTCACAGCCTTATAAACATAAAATTGGTTTCACTTTGTTTGCAAACATCACAAATATCATTACAGCTGTAACAAGAAAAACAAAACCCGAAAAACTGTTTCAATTAGAGAAACAGTATTTTGATGCGTTTAAACATTCATAAAGTGACTGAATATACAAAATCTATAAATACCGTTAAAAGAAGGTATAAATACTTTGTCGTGTTATCATATTAGCTTTTTTCGTATTTTATCTATATGAAGTCTTCGAACTCTTATATATAAAAAAAATGTTCGTTAGTTGGGCTACAGGCAATTAAAACTGTATATAAGTTTTATTACTGTCATCACTTTATATATGTGCGTAGGTGAAGGTGATTGCGTTTTACCCCACTGTGCGAGTAAATACATATTAAGTCAAAAACATTTCCGTGTGTATATTGTCTGAATTTCTTACTATATATATGATATGAATCCTGCTTGTAAGGACTATAAACCTGCTATATACCCTTGCATTTACATGCGTTTTTTTGAGTCTTTTGGTATTTTTTCAGTGTGAAAATTCAGTTAACAACTCCTATAGAAACATCATCGTATCAAGATTATCCTCTTTATGCAATTTGTGAATTTTTATTAACTTTAAAAAGATGATAAACACTAAAAATAAGTACAAAAATTCTATAAATAGCATTATAATTGTGCACGTGGCATAGGCACTTATATCAAATATATATTTTTTTTATTACATAGTGATATAATACGCTTTTTTTTAAATAAATTCGCTATAGCCATAATTGTATTTATTTTATTAGGAGTAAAAAAAAAGTTATATTTATCAGTCTTATAGAAACCTAATTTTACAAAAAATATCGTTATTTATTATAAAAGAACCAAGTATTACAAGATGTGACCAAAATTACAATACAAGTATCTTTGACAGCCAAAAAAATGTTTCAGCATCCACTGTGTATAGAAAAAAACGCAAAAAAGTTGTATCAAGTCAGACGTGGAATGTGAAAAGAGTAGATTAAATGACAAAAGTAGACGAAATTGTCTGAAAGTCTTTATATATATATTTGTAGGCGAAATCTTAGTAAAAAATGACTTAAATAGCAGTTTGATAAAATACTAAGCATTAAAGTGACATATTCTACAGCATAAATTGTATAAAGCGCAAAGATTTTACGTTGTTTTTTACAAAAAAATGCATTTGTAACATTGATCAAAGAAAAAATTGCAACTGAAAAATAAAAAAAAATTGTTAGTTTTTGTAAATCTATTACTATAAATGTAACTTGTATGTCTAAAAATTTTTTAAAGTACAATTTTAAAGGAAATATTGACTGCAATGTTGACCACCACTGTATATAAATTTATTATTGAATATAATAAAACCAGTTTTTAGAATATCGTACAACAATTACAAAAAAAACACTCGAAAATGCACCTAAAATGATTATACAGACTTTGAAAGCAGTAAAAAATTGGTTGAATAGATTCCTGAAACGAAATAATCTAAGCTAAAGAAATTATATGTAAAGACAGAGTCAGCAGACATAATTGCAGCAAAAAGATACGCCGCCATATTTCGTAACAGCAAAAACAGAAATTTAAACAACAGATATTTTTTAAACAGATGAATCCGATCTTGAATGGCGTTTTTTATAAGCAAAATAGTAATAACAAATACAAATAAACAAGGAGGAATGAAAATATACATGATAAGACTTACTGAGTTGATTTTTAAAAAAATGATAAGCAAAAAGAGATCCAATACTAATTGGCAAAAGTAAGCGAACCCAAAATCTCATAGCGTGAATTTGCGAAAATATCAATTAGAATATTATTATATTGACTTTTTATCAAAAAAAAAAGCCATTTAACAGCAATAGTTACCTAAAGAAATACCATAATAGTGCAAGAAGATTAAAAAAAATGTATTTTGCTAGATAATGTTACCTGAGATAAATTTTCTTATCAAAGCAACTTTTAATTAACGCGTTCATTTGTAAAAATGTTTTGGGTTTTTTTACCCCTTGATTTTGTGATTAAGTGTTCATCTAATCTTGTCATCATTCTTTAGGTGATCCGGCGGTTTAAACATTTTCAAAATTTATGATATAAAGAAACCTTTAAATAGAATATTACGACTTTTTAATTGCAATATCTCATAGAGTTGTACTTGGAGTAAAGTATTGCTTTCTACGCTTACTCAGCGTTGGAGTCTTATAAAATGAAGGAATTCTCAAAGCCAAAAAAATTGAATGATTAGTCGGAGTTTGCAATAAAAAATTCTTTAGTAATAAGAACATCAAAGACGCATAAAATCACAAAAAGCATATTAAGCAACAATTTCTGTTTTATAGATAATAATATACTAATGCTTAAAGCTGAAATAATCAAAGAGAAAGACAAAAACGAAGACGAAATATTATAGCTACGTGCAATGAAACATATAAAGAGAAGGTAGAGCGAAAAAAGAAAGAACTGATATTAACAAGAGCTCATTATAACGTCAAATCTATAATTTACAAGCGTTATAAAAGAGTTCGAAAAAAAAGCGCAAAGATGAAATACGAAAATTGCAAAAAAGGAAATTAAATAATAAATGAAGTTTAATATAGATAACCTTTTATAAATATGATATGATTTTTTTTTGTGTAAGAGTGCTTTGAAAGCCAAGCAATATTCTAGTAAAAAGATTAACCTAACATAGCAAAAAAAAGACCCTCAAAAATATGAGCACCAAAAAGACCATAATTAATAGCTTAAGTCTGTAATATTATATTTCACTATTTAATAAAAATGACAACTTGAGTTGTTTTCAAAAAAAATGCAAAAAAAATTGTTGGTATATCCATGCAACTTAAGTGTAATATAAAACAATTTTAAACCATTCTACACATTTTTGTTTTTTATATATATCCTCTTAATGATTTTTTTTATAAGACATGCTACAAATGAAAAAAAAAATTAACTGCATTTTTGTTTCTATATGTTGGTAAATACTGTATATTGCAACAAAAAAACAATTGAATTCAGGCTTAGTAATTTACAAGTGCGTAATTATCAATGCAACGATAATAAAAAAGAAGCAAAAAATGACAATTGATCGAACAAGAAATATTTAAATGTATGTGTAAGATAGCAGCATATAGTAGCCGTTGTTAAGAGGGTGGGTCAATCAATGGCTAGGAGGAACCCCCTCCTTAGAACAATTTTTTGCGCCTTAAATTGCAGGATTGGGGCCTATTTGGTGAAGAGGTTTTTTTGAAAAAAAAGCTTGAATTACATATACTCAAAAACGATCTTCGAACAAAAATACACAAATAGCATGTTAATATTAAAAAATATGGTTTTAAGCGTTTTATAAAAAAACAGACTACCCTTTTTGTTTTGTAAATTTTCTGTCACTTATTTGGCATAAACTAGCAACATTTATTTTTTGTCAAAAATTACTTTTGATAAATCAATATTACAAATTGGTTCCAGCTTACAATATCCGATACCGGTACAAATATACTAGAAGTATACTTTAAACAAAAAAAACTATGTCATAAGATGTCAAGATTGATTTGCCGTATTCATAAATAATGGCATCACCAAAAAACAATAATGAAACATCACGGAACAAAATCAACTTTCTGCAAGATTTATCAAAAACCAATTGATGAAAATTATATAGAATTTGCAATTGGTAAAAAAAATGCAAGAGTTAGTAAAGATTTGGTAAAATTGAGACTTATAAAAAGGTAATCATGTGTGCAAAAACACACCAGGAGTAAGTTGTTCGACTTATCAAATGAATGTAATACAACAATCCAAGGTATGATGATATAATTTATGAGCCCAAAATTTACATTGCAGAAAAGATGTCGGAATGGTACAATAATAATGGAACAAAATGTATGAAGTAGAGGGAATATACACGTAAGATTGCACAAAATAAACGAAATACATAAATAATAAAAGGGCCAAGAGCAGACAACCAGACAAAAAAAACACTCAGATAAAAGGTATTTTACTATTATGAAAAAAATGAATTCTGTATTGGAGAGACGACGATGACTATCAAATAAAGCTAAGATAGAAAAGTGTGTATCAGAATACATACAGAACTATGTATATCCATTACTAATTTTGGTAGTCTTATAGGAGTATGTATGGAGCTATAGAAGCGCTTAATGAAGAAAAAGATTTTTAATAAAAGCTGAAATTACGAAGAGATGAGAATTTCTCATACATGCAAAAGATATATTTTATGTCAGCTTGTATAGTATGCAATAAAAACTGCTACTTACCACATCAAACATATAATGATGTATCGTAATTAAAGTTGACTAACACCCAAGATAGTAAAGTTGCATTGAAGCAGTGATAGTAGCATAATATATTATTTGTGTCTCTTTGACACAGGATGCACTGTGGCGTACAAAAAAGCTAGGGACTTTATCACAGTAATCAATATAAAATATCAAGACTGATGATAAATAAGTTAAGTTTAAGTGTATCGAATGCACGTAAAATGCATTTTAGTTTATTTAAAAGTTTTAAAGTTTAATGTGATTACAATGTACAATGATACATACCTGGCATTTTTCTTATGGGTAAAAATATTTATTCTATAATAAACATAAATCTAAATGCGTAAAAACGAATATTTTTTTTATGGTTTAATTTCTAAACTTTTTCATATTAGCAATTTTCGAGAATATATGGACTCTAAGTATTTTTAAAAACAAAAAGTAAAACATTAATTAATTGTGCAGACGCAGAATTCTTTACCTTTGTAAAGAGACAACTATAAAGAGAGTGTAAAACTAATACAAATTTTATATGGTAAACAAAATACCTGGTGGAATACATATGTTTTACCAGTAGCTAAAATGAATAATGTTTGCGGTAGATATATTTTGTATTATTATCAAACATTTCAACAATAACTTTTATTTGCTTCTTTGCAAAACTGCTATTTATTGACAAGTTACGAGGTTTTATATATCATGAACTGTGAATCTTGTAGATGGCTTTATAAATATTTTAAAACCAAAAAAAAAAAAGAAAAAACAGCGTGTCATGAACTACAAAAATCTTATGCCTAGATGCGACTGCTGCGGAAATTGAAGGCTTCTCTAAATAAAATTCGCTAGAAAAAGGACATGATTATCAGAGAGAACTAACAAATCAATGTAAAGTTTTTCTTCTTGATATCATTTCTATTGTCGTAACAATACGACAAGCACGACTACAAAACGAAAGTAGTATGCAAAACAAAAAAATAGGATGAATACTAACAAGGAAAAAAATCACCATTGACAGATTAATACAATATTTAAGATTGAAATTCTACACAGGCAGCTGTAACAAGTTTTAGAAAATGAAAAGGAATGAAACTGTTATAAACGACTCTACATATAACAAGGAACCTCCTGTTGTAACTGTATTTAGACACTACTTACAAAGTCGCAGTAAAAATTACAGTAGAATTGATGCGCCTAGTTTTAACTGATTTCAAAAGGAACTTAGCTGATATGGAAAAAAAAAAACACGAACAGGCGTTTAGATAAAAAAACCCAACTTTTGCAAAAAAAATTATACCCCTTCCCTTCAGAACTGAGGATATTAAATTAATGTTTACTGGCGTTTTTAACTCTAGGCTTAACGCCGTGTTTATGTACGAAAAAAGCAAATGTATATGGTAATAAAATTATACCGAGAGGACTCTAAAGTAGCGAGAATAAAAACATCGTAAAAAAAACATTTGATAAAAAATGAAACATTAAAAAAGTTTTAACACTACCGTAGAGACCGAAATGCAACATAGAATCAATTCAACAGGCTTTTTGTTACAACCAAGATAAAGAACAAATAACAAGAGAATGGTAAAATAGTGGGATATAAAATTGCAAAAAATAATTTCATAGAAAAGATAAAGTGAAAGCCAAAAAGAAACTGTTTTTGCTCTGAGTAGATTTTTAGTTATACCGTAAAAAAGAAGAAAAATATGAGACAGATAGATTAAATTTTACACCTTATCAAAAGTAAATAAACATGCAATTTAACATGCATGGGAATAAAAACCCTTAAAAAACCAATATCATAATCGATAATGCAAAAAGCAAAATAAACGTATAAAGAACAATATATTATGAATGTAACGAACACGATTAAGAAATTATTTAAACCATAGATTATAAAAACATACTACAACACGTGCACATCGATAAAGCTATATTGGCATCTAAATCATGCAAAAAAAAATAGGAAAATTTATACTGAAACAGTATTAATGTACCCTAGATAACTTTTAAAGATTATTAGAGGCTGGTATTGTTGCAAAATACAGGTGAAAAATATATACCAACATACAGACACGAGAAGTTTATTATTTTGGCAGCATGTGGTACTATAAAACCAATAAAGGTAAATACAACATGGTAGGTAATAATTATAGTAAATGAATAGCGTGCGCCAGCATTACAGCAAACTGCTGTAAAAAAAAAAAAAAAAAAAACAACTTAAAAAAAGGTTTTAAAAATCTATATAGCAAAAACAAAAACGGATAGTAAACGAGTATAATATCATATATATTGTCGCGTGATTGGTATGCTTAAGATATATTTTTTTTCGCCCGAACGCCATATAGACACGCTATAATGGTTAAATAGGCTGATTTATTGAACACTAGTATATATATATAAAAGAATAAAAAACAGCGAAGATTAAAAATGCGCGGGCAGTCTAGTAAATAAATAGAATATATCGTATATACAAAATATAACTAGTTTTTTGTCAAAAAAATAAGCATAATACGAGAAAAACAGCAAATCAACATTAAACTTTATAGAAGAGTAAGTATAAGCTGCAAGCATAAAGGCTTACTAACCCCTAGTAAATCCGGTATAAACTTTACCAAAAACACGTGTACAACGTATACAGAAATATCTATAGCAGGTAACAGAGAACAACTGCTATGATACATGATTGATACATTCGTACGTGCGGAAATAAACTGTTTCGATTTGTTGTTGTAACTCAAGCAAAATGGTTCTTGCGGTCACGCAAACAAAAGTATTGTTAGCAGCATACGCTAAAAACTTGCATTGTGTACAATGATATTAATTATAATGAAAAAATATTTATTGATATCTTCTTTAGAGCTTTTTCCCTAAGCAAATACTATAAACAAACCTACAATACAATGAAAGACGCTGTCGAAAGATATGTGTATGGATATGTTAATGTTTAAGCTATATGTTTTTTGAAACAGCTGCAGTGCACAAGCAGTTCTGGTTTGAATGTTTTTTATAATATGAGGCTTCTTATTATATGTTTTGTCAATATGTATAGCGGTGTAAACTGCAGATTTGCAGAATGCAGTAATGTATATTGTTATAAAATATTGATTGAAATTATTTTTTTATATTTAAGTAGACTTGTATTTATATTAATACACGAGGTAAAATAAGATTTCAGTTTCAATAAAATTAGGTTGTCTGTAACTGCGGCTTTAAATTATGGTATGTTTTTTAACGGCATACATAATATCAGATCATACACAACAACTAAACACATACTTACAGCGTATGATATTTGTATATAAGCCAAGTACCTTTTTTTATACAAATAAATGTTTGCCCTGTGTATTAAAATTGAATGGATTCTACAGTGCAACAAAAACTACCCACTGCAAATTGTTTTTTTTACGATTATTTTGCCTTTTGCATTTTATCCGTAAAGCAAAGAATGCGTCAAACAGTTAAACCATAATTAAGCAAGAAAAAGTGTGTAGTATTTATCTAAATTAAAATTAAGGTAGACTTTTCTAGACATTGATCTTTACAAGGGCTTCAAAGACGCCTAATCTTTACATTGTGGCTTTTTTCAAAAAACGGAGACATAAAACTAAAATATCCAAGATGATGTAAATATACAGTATATAGCAACAATCACAAACAAAGAATTTCGTTTTGATCAATTTCTGTTTCTGTATCTATATACGTGACCTTGAGTAGTTCTAAAAAATAACTAAATAAAAAATGAATCCAGTAGCGGATCAAGGGGCAAAAAAGGAATTCTCTGGCCTTTTTAAAAAAAGGACTGATTTTTTTTTATTTTTTGTATATAAAATATCCAAAAAATAAACAAGTTTATATATATTTTAATATTTTTTTTTGTTACTAATACATATTTTTGTTTTTTCATGCCTTTAAAATTTGAATTATCAGTCATTGTACAAGTTTAATATAGACAAATTATAATAAATTAATTTTTCGTGTGTTAAGACGGCCGACTGAGGTGTTTTTGCCCATCAATCAAGCGTAGAAAAGTTATGATGTATAATGTATGAAAAAAACATGACATCCATAAAAAAGTGTTTAACCGTGCACAGACATATAAAATGATATGTGTGTGATTTTTTGCAGTCACGTTTTTAAATATGATTTATTATATAATTGTGTATTTTCAAAAAAAAAGAAAAAATAATAAGACAAAAAAACACAATAACACCCAAAAAAATTTACAAACGCAGCTTTTTAAGTCAGAAAGAAGCCCGGAAAAAAAACGCTAAATTTTTTGTGCTTTAAAAGTAATCAAAATATAATTTAGTAACAATAAAAGAAAAAAAAAACTAAATAATATAACAAGTTTGGACAAAATTTAAATAATACAAATTTTTTAGTATTAAAAAAAGCAGAAAACAATTTAAAATTGTTCAAAAAGATCCAAAGGTAACAAATATGTGAAAAATTTACTTAAAAAAGCGTATACAATGTATATATGTAAAACATATCTAATGTTTGTTATTTCAATTTGTATAATTCACGCAAATTTTTATGTTATTTTTGTGTTTTGACTATTCTTGCAACTATATATACATTTTAGCTGCTCAGTTGTGTATATAGTTTGGCATGTTTTTTTTGTTGCGGCATCGTTTGGGTTTTTTATTGTTTGTGCGATTTGCAATGAGGTCGTCTTTCTTAAAAACGTTGTTGTAATTTATGCGTTTTTTTGTGACATGTTTACTTATGTTTAGAGTATTAGTTGCGCAATTAGCGTGTTTTAATCTTCTTAAATGTAAATACTTTACTTTTCATACAATCTTCAAAAATAAAAAAAACAAAAAAAACCAGAAAACAAATAAAAAAAGACTCAAGTGCAGCGTTACACAAAAAACGGATATAAATAAAAGACAAATCGTAAGATGTTTAAGCACCGTCAGATAACAAATTACAACAAAAAATGATGTTTTGCACTTCATTGAATCTTAATATCTTTTTAAGCAATTGTTTTTAACTATGTAAATACACGTTCCTAAGTATCATGGCCATTCATTTAACATGTGTCAACAAGCCGTCACAGTATAACAAGTATTTGGTTAAAACAAATTACATTTTTGTAGTTTTAGGATGCTTTCAAAATAAACCATGTTATTTGTATTGGTCTGAAGCATATGGCAATTGTAAATTTACGTTCTAAAATACTCAGGTTTTTTCTCTCATGATCAGTTTTGCTTTTAATGTATAAAGATCAATACTATGATAATGTTTTCGATTTATGATGCGGCAACATGGGTAAAATCATCTCACTATTATTACTGTTATACATATATACATATATAAAAAACAATTTATAGCAAGCAGCTTTACATCATAACGCATTTGTTTTTTCAAAAAAGTTTGAAATAGGTTAATATCTGATTCATGAATGCTTTTCCGCCACTGCTTTGCAGCCAATGTTTTTTATTTTACATGTTTACGAGTAAAACAAGTTATATATGATTTGCACTGATATTATGTCATATATATACTTCTTCTGGTATATTACTACTTAGTTAAGATCGGTTACATGCTAGCATCCATCTGTAAAAAAACTGTCTACATGAAAACCTCATATTAATTTTCTTGCTTACACGATTTGGTACACTAACAAAAGACAAAATAATGTGTAATAAAACTTGCTACAAAAAATTTTTTATTTGTATTTTTGGCATTCATTATAAACAAAATCAGCGGTAAATACCAAACATGAAGTAAATTTCGTTTAACAATTTTAACTTCATGTCTATCTTATGGTGCTTTTTTTTTGTATACATTAGTTGTAATACATCGTTTTAGGAAAAACAAAACGTAAAAGTTTACTATTGAGCGATACACTACTAGAAACTTGCACATTACCCGTGTAAAAAGGCAGCAATATAGATAAGAAATGGTACAAGAAATCGAACCATTTTAGTTTTTTAAATTAATATTATGTTACTAAAATATATGTATTTAAAAAAAAAAACACAGCTCATCAGTAAATATAATTTGCTTTTCGAATTTAGATGAGCATTCTGTGAGAATAAATTGTTAACAAAACGCAACATAAAAAAGATGCTCGTTTTTTTGCATAGTATAGGCGTGTATAAAAAAGCAAAGCCTTTTTTAAAAAAAAAGGCAAATAAAAAAATTGCCCCCGGGCCCATCAAAAGAGTGATCTTTTTTTGATTGCATCAGACAACAACACAAAAAGGTACGGTATTTGCACTTAAGCTATATAGCAGTCATTTACAAAGATTTTAAAAACTTCAAGATACAATCTTTATCGGGGACTCATTTTAAGTAATGGAATTGCTTGTATTTTATATTGTATTGATTTTAAGAAGATAACAAAAAAGTTTTCGACCTGTCATTTTTTTGTCAAAAAAATGAAGCAACAGATTAAAAATGCATTAAACGTGTATATCATTCTTTTGGTAAATTTTTGCGTGTCGCTCGACACAAAAGAGTTCAATGTAATCATAAATTACAAATAAAATATTAGACAATACAAAAATTTAGAGGGGGTGTATAGTTTACTTAATTTGTGCAACAAAAGTGTCTGTATTTGTTATACAACAAATTCCCAAATTGAAAATGTAATTTTCAATAAATGCACAAAATCAAGACTAGGACAAAACATACAAGTGCTGCATAGAATAAGCATATGTTTGAATTGTTGTCGGGTACTATTATCGTTGTGGATATATGTCGTTAATGTATCTTGTGTTTAAGAAGCAGTGCTTTCTGTGATTCTCTATTAATATCATTGATAAAATTTTTACATAAATAACAAACCGCATAAAATACTTACAATGCAAATCCTATACTTACATTTTTGTAGTTTATGTACTTTTTGACATCCGTCTTGTTCTTTTGTTATAGGTTCGGTAATTGCCAGAGCATTAAAATCCGAGAGAAAATGTCTAGTCCTGGTCTATACGATTTACTAAAATATACAAAATATTGCTCCTTTACCGTTCTCATTGTGTACTTACAAGCGGTAAACAAAAGGAAAAAGCACGTTTTACAAAGAATAAATATATTTTATGTTTATTAAATAGAATTGTTAGGCGTTATCCCTATAAACAAGTAAAACGTATTTATATTTTACAGCCCAACAGCAAAAGACATGGTTGCAGAACAAGGCATTAACACAAAAAATAAGGCTTATAACATACATAGACGCCACTACCTACTCTCGGTAAAAATCATGAACATAACGAACAAATTCAGTAGACATAATTTTTTTCTGTTAATAATGGCTATAATGCATATTTTGCCTTTTTTTATGCTATTTAAAAAAACTTTAAAATGTGCAATTTACCCAACTGCTTTTTTTTTGTAAATAAAATAAAAATGCTTGTTATTTGATTATATCAAATTGTTGTACTTTTGTCAGGACAGGATTAACATTATCGGGTTTTAGGGGGCACTTTATTTTTATAAAGCCTCTATTTCAATTTAAAATATTTTTTGGTAGAAGGCAGTGTAAATCTATATTGAATTGGTGGGTGTTGCTGCCAACGCAATTCGTTGATAAAGTAATATTGAATCAGCATAGGAGTAATTGTGTTTTATGCGGATATTTATTATATATAAAAAATTTATAAACAAAAAAAATAAAATTTATCCATGTAATGCATAGACACGTGTATTCGTCACACAATAAACCTCATACGAGTTTTTTTTTGACAAAAAATAAATTGCAAGATAATTTAAATATTAAAAATTATTTCTTTTTTTGTACAATTTGCATTTACAAAAAAACTAGCTCTAACAAAATAAATGCAAAAATTATATTTTTTTTGCCGTTCAAGACCATACTTAAAACAAAAAAATTATGTTATTCAGATTTTTTGTCGGAATTTGATTTTAAGTTATTTTTAATAAGTTGTAACATAAGTGCACCGCATATTCTACTTTTGCCGTAGAAACACGACAAAAAAAATAAATATTCTTGTATATTTTAGGCAAGTAAACTTTCTAAACTGGCATAAGCAAGCTTATATTGATGTCCATGGCCAAGGTTTTTTTGTAAAACAAGGCGTATTGTCAAAATTAACAACTTGCACAAAGTTTTTTCATAAAATCAAAGAACTGTTAGCATAAAATTCAACAATTAACACCGCAAAAAAAAGTGAAATTCGTTTTATTTTATGCGTTACCTGGTCTTCTAAGAAAAAATAGATGGATTTATGTATAAAATAGTATTTTCATTTGCACTGTTCGTACTTAAGATCAATTTTAATTTGTGTACATTATATCCGTTATAAATAAAAACTATATGTTGGTTTTTTGCATCAAAAAACAAAACTAAAAAACGGTTGCATGCAATTATTTTAAAAAAACAATATACATCCGCTATTTAGTTGAGTTTACGCAAATATTTTTTATTACTTTTAAACAGTATACTGAGACCGTGGGTGATTCGAAAAAAGAACGGATATGATTTCACTTCTTTTTAAAAAAAAAGAATTTGGGTAGGTATGAAAAAGTTCGTATAAAATATAATAAAGTCTGGTATTTTTACATTCTTGACACTTAATCAGGTTTTTCTTGAGCTCATTAAACATAACATTTTTAGGCAAACAGCGCCCGGCATACATGTTTTTGGCCCGATTTACCCCTCGCTTCTAAGATAGTAAATAAATATGAACTCAAAAGTATGTTAACTATATTTATTTAGTTCATTACTAAAAAGAAATGTTTTTTGTCATATTAAACTATAATAAAATAGTAACATTACAAAAAGCGCGTATATAGTGGAACATGTTTTAAGTAATGTGCGCTTATAAAAACGCAAAAAAAAGTTTCGTGCACATGCTTTTTGCCTTTTTATTATATTGAGTTTTTTTAAATATCGTCTATACTGTATAAAACTTGCATTCCCGTATCTTGTTTTTTTGTTGAGTTTTTTTTAAGAGAACTTGTGTTTTTAAAAACATTTGCGACCCCTTCCCCACCCCCCCCCCCCCCCCTAAGCCAAACGCATGCGGGCTATATCCCAGTGTCTCAACTTCGATTCCGGCTTTCTGCATTGTACCGCTATTTAGAACTCCGAAAAGTTTTTAAATTGTATGAAACTGAAATACTTTGCATTTTTGTATATGGTCATACGGTGTTAGTTTGCTATTAATAATTGCCACGCATCAGTTTTTGCCTATAACTAAGCCTTCTGACCAGTATATAAAGCATACTACGTAGTTTATTTTAATATCAGTTAAAATTTCTCTTGTAACAAAGAATTTGAAACCTTTTCTATTTTAATTACACCCTTAACAAAAATGCCAAAAAAAATAAGGGTAAAATATTTTTTGCAACAAATGTTTTTTCTATTAGTTACTATAATCGGATATAAAAAATCTGTTAATTACATATAAACTGTTAATTATTCAACATAAGATTAAAAACTAGACATATTTATTCCATATAAAAACCGTTTTTTTGTAAAATTCCGTTAAAAATGACATAATCAATTCTATTGCAGGTTCCTTTATGTATTTATTATGAGATGTGATTTTCTTTAGTGTTTTCAATGTCAAAAAATCCTAAAAAAACTGCTTGTTGTAAGATCTAAAGCATATTCATGCTCGTTGTGTAGTTTTAGGTACCAAGTTACTTTTTATATACCTTTTTAAAAGCATTATACAAAGAATTTAGTAATGATGTAATTTACATGTTGTTTTCGATTACCCAAATATATTTTATTACATATTTGTTACAAATTTACTTTTAGTAATTTTACTATGTATTTCCATTGTTTATTAACCCATTGATTGCAGCCAACAACAAGCTCTAATTACACAACTGCGTCTTAAAACTGGTAAAAAGAAGTTCGTTCAATAGTATACAAGTTGTATTATATAATTGTTTCATACATTTTTTGACTATCACTCAGTTTTTGCGAACGATTACAAGAGAATGCCGAAAAAAGGTCTTTTTATGATAGTTTTTGTACACATATATTTAGCAAAAAACGCAGTTGTTTCGTCTAGAGTGCCGTTAATATTTAAGGGAAAATATTCAACAGTATTTTTTTGTGTACATTCAAACACAGCATAGCTATTATTATCAAGTAAAAAAAAGCTGCTATTATATGACAAATACGTTGTTTAACATATAAAAAGATCATGTCAGCAATATACCTATATATTTAGAATTTGATTGATATAGTAAATAGAAAATTCTATTTTTTAAAAAAAATTAAAGACTGCCAAACATGATTGTGAATTCGGACTGAAAAAAAAAATTACTTAACTAAGAATTAATCTGTTACTATTCTTAGACAAGTTTAAAGGCAATTACAAAATGAGCCAAGTGTGTATAAACATTTTCGCGTTTTTTAATAAACATGAACTGCAATTTTGTGTTTTTTTGACCTTTTAGTTAACTTTTATACCAGGGTTTCTTAAAAATATAGATTAATGCGACCCCCATCTTGCGATAGAACGAAACCCAATTTATATGCAAAAGAAAACAGATTAAAAAGCTAGAAATGTATATATTAAAAATATATATAATTTGTCGTTTGCTGACTGTGAGATTTTCAAAGAAAACATGTATTGTACTACACAATAGAATTACGTGAACTTAAGAGATTATTTTTGTAATCAGACAAATTAAGACTCTTATGTATCTTACTATTTTTTACTTAATTACACATAGTAAAAAATTTAACGTGTTGAGTCATAACGATTCTCATGTTTTCTTCAAGGGTTTCCAATCGCTCCCGTTCTACAGATCATTTTATTATTATTGAGAACGCTTGCTCGCATCTGTAAGTCGTAACAATTTAAAAAATAATGGAGCATGCTTGAGTTTTAAGCTAATTTTATTTTTCGTCCAATTCTAGCAAAAATGTTTTTTAATCATCGTTCTGGAAAACTTGTGTAGGAGCTGTGGACTATTTCTGATTTTAATTAACTGTGTTTTTCTAAAGGAATGTACCTCGGCTTTCATGATAATTTACGTGCAAAAAGTGCTTTATAATCTTATCAAATTTCTCCTTAAAAATGTTTTCAAGACGACTTTTTATCTATTATAAAGTCAAATTAAACAAATTGCTTATTTTTGACAGTTGAACTAAGATATTTGAAATTCATGCCAACAGGAATAAAAGAAATATCAGAATTTTCTATTTAACAACTCCACAGCTCCAGCTTCTCAAGAAATTCTTGTAAAATGTACTTAAACTTTTACATCAAATTTAACATCCGGCAGTTTAGTATTCAAAGTATTTTGCGCTTAAAATAATCTACAAAAAAAACAAAACATAATTTGCCAATCTTTATTTGAAAATGATTGCCAAATAAAAAACTTACTATAGTTTTTTTTACTAAAAAATATATTCACGGCATCAATCATCTATGATATCTTACGATTGATGTCCATTTTAGAAACCATCTTGCAGAACGACAATTTTTTATTTTAATACTTTTTCCATTATGTATTTTAGTTGAACGCTGCAAATAATCGCTCTCTCTTTGATGATTTGATATGATTCACAGATGCAAAAATATAGTCAAGAAATTGATTAAACTTGACTGGTAAGTTTTATATAGACAGCATTTGTAAATGAAAAAAAGCAATGAGTAAATATAATGTGACATATATTTTTTTACTAAAAAGAGCAACATCCATTATTATCCCATTAAAACACGCAGCATGATCTGTACTTATTTAATGTATTTTTATAATTCAAATGCTTTTTTTATAAAGAATTTTATAAAAAAGTTATTAATAAAGACTCCTCGGAATTATACTTATAAAGGTAAGCAGAACAAAAATCTTTAAAAAGTTGATTGTTGTAAAATATCTTGTAAAACATATCATTTGAGGTTTGGTTCCTTTATTCGTGCATTCTTTTTATTGAAGAGTAAACATTTTCAAACTTTGAATTTCGTGTAGGTATTTTTTTTTTAAATAAACCCCAGCAACAAAACCGTCTTGAAATCGAACTCTTCGCCAGCTTCAAATTTTTCGTAATGTGGTGCATTTTCGGAATTACAAACAATTGTATCAAAATCAAATATAAGGTAAACTTCCAATAAATGCATTACGGAATATAGTCGTTGCAGGTTCATCGATTTGTAGATTATCTTATTTTGCATTTTTGCATTTTTTTATCCACAATATTTCAGGTAAATTCCAATTACTTTCATTTTTTGGTAATATATCCAGTTTTGTTCATAAAAAATTTACAGACTTTCCTTTCTCATTTTTATACAACGTATCTTTGTTTATTTTAAATTTTACTGCAGTCAAGGAAGAATTTGCAAACAGAGTGGAAAAAATACATAGCAGTCGATGTAATTTATATATTACTGTATATGTACGACCGGAATCGTAAAATGCTATATTTGACGTCTTTTTTTTCGTTCAACTTTTTTTGGCGTAATCCGATGATTATCTACCGATAACATTTTTTTGACTGAATATCGTCTAAATAAAAAAGGCGGTGTCGCTTACTAAAAAAATTCTTTATGTATATTATACGCATTATAACAGTGCAAGGGGTCATATTATCTTCGACTTTTACTATGTTGTTTTAGACGGCTGTTGTTTCATGGTAGTCGTTTATAGGGTGCGAATAAACAAAAGGGCCTGTTGCTAACCACTGCGAACAACTCTGATCTATAAGTAATTATTTGTCTTATAATGCGTATTATTTCATAGTTTTCTAAGTGTTTAATTTTAGTAAAGGTTTAAAACTTATCTTGAACTATATATATTTTCTAAAAGCGTTTATCTTGATAAGAACACGGTCTTGGCGTAGGTATTGTAATAAGGTTGCAGACAAATAATTTTATTTCGGTAAAAAGGAGTATTCGGGTTTTTTTTTGTATTTTCGGTTTTTGATTCAAACGTAAATTTCTGAAACAATATATTTTTGTAAAAATAATTTTTTTATATAATGAAATTGTTTTTCAACCTACCTTAGTAATATATCTAGAAGTAGTATTTTTTTGTATTTATTTACTTCACAAGACATCGTCCTTAATGAAATATGAAAATATTGGGTACTATAACTTAAAATATAAATTATTAAAATTTAATGCATAATATTTATATTGTTCGCTTCGAAAAAAATATTTATTTAGTATTTTTTACAAGAAAAGATACAGAAAAAATAAAATCTCAGCATTAATGGTGTGAAGTGATTTTAAGATATATGATTTTAGCTCGACACGTATAAATAATCATTTGCGAAAAAAGCACAATATGTAATTGAACGAATCTTTTTTTACAACAGTAAATAAAACAGCGCAGTTAACAACGCCAATGGATGATTTTATATATTTCTAGTTGGCTATTTAATTTTTTTAATGATATAAGGAAAAACAAATATACTTATCTGAGGTTAAATTAATCTGTTATGTATTAAATATTTTTTTTTTCCACCAGGTTGTCTTTTTGCAACCCATAGTGTTGTAGTCAATTTTAACAAATATTTTGTTTTTTGTACTTTTCTTTTATTTTTCGATATGAATTACCAACAACAAAATTTGCGCCGGTTTTTTTAGGCTTTGCGTATTATGGTATACGATTATTTATTGTCTTTTTAGCAATTAAAAAAACTTATAGAAATAGTTGTAGTCTAAATTTAAAAAAGCGTAAAATAAAGTTAGTACACAAAACACTCGGTTTAATGTCGTATAATCAGGTTTTAATAAACTTGTAAAAGTATGGAAGTGAAATAAAAAGAAGAAAATATTATGCATAATTCTAAACACATACTGTTCATTGGCCAGATTTAAAAGAAACTTCGTTTCTTAAAAACGTATTAAATTACAATTTATACTGCTGATATGCTTACAAGAGCTTTTTTATTACTAAAATTCTTCAGTATACAAAATTTGAGCATTTTTACGTAGGTATTCTAGACACTCAGAGTTTGTTTTAAGTAAACACCCCGCTTTTTTTTGTCCTATTTATTACATAAAAAAACTAACAAATCATTTCGGTAGTTTTTTTGTACGCAGTTGCCACTTTTTTTATAGTAAAGTTTTTTAATGTAGAATTTTATATCGGTCTATAATAAGGGGTAGGCAGCATGTATTTAAGCGTCAGAAAATATGATGTGATAAGCTTTTGCAAAGAAAATTCTACAAAAACAAATATTACGCAAAGATTCTTATTTTATTACAACTAGTTTTTGTTTATTGACTGGGTGAGGACTAGGGTAAGTAATCGAGTAAAAAAATACTCGATACTCGAGATCCAGGTCGAAATTTAAGTACTCGTTACTCAAACATAATTTTACCGAGTATACGATAAATATACGCAAAGACTATATTTCTTTTGCTAAAAAACTTACAAGTTATTTTTTTTTTGTTTGAAATTGCGGAATATAAACGGTTTCATGCAAAGCTTAAATTCTAGATGTACTATAAAGCTAATGTTTTTGTTATCGAACGTAATTGGTAACTCTGCTTGTTGACTAAAAAGCCAAATTAGAATTAGAAGAGTTTTTTTTTGTGAC